>WBZZ01002886.1:37500-60000 GCA_019918135.1 Paulinella micropora
CGATTTGCAAATACCCTCTGCTTCAGGAGTGGCTATAGAACAACGTATTAGGACAGAGATAACCAAAACCACATATGTTTCGACAGATTGTTCACCTGCAGTTGTATTCTTGTGGCCCTACACACTATGCAGTCAACCAACACAGTATGTGTCTGATTTTGTCGTTCTAGGGTCACCCCCTCAGTGATCTACAGAGTGGAGAACACCTACTCCACTGCACACCGACCACTTCAGCTACTGCTCTACGTTCTGGCTTGCTTCTGGTACATCTACATGTGGAACCAGTCACGTTACGACGACCCAGTTTCGAAGTACAACGAACATAAGCGACGATGCTTAGACCTACCCCATCCTGGGCTCCCGTCCAGATACCCTACGCACTGACAAGAAGTTTCAAGAGGAAATCAAGGCTGGGAAGACTTCTCGCCTTCACTCCAACCTCTCTCGCACTCAGACTATCCAATTTATCTTCGATTTATTGACCAATTACGTGAGCGATGAACGCGATCTGTTGCGAAAGAACCATAAGGACAAGGCCACATCGCTACCTCAGATCCCGATTGCCCCTCAAGCTAGCCTAGACCTTCTTCGTAACCCCGATTGGACAGACACTGAAGTCTATACCCAGTACCTGGGACCTACTGGATCTCTGGCAGCAGCAGAGAAGCTCTGGAACCAGATTGGCAACATCATCCCTGTAGAAGTCTTCCATAACTACTACCCGGTTACTGCCTCCACTGCTGGATTGGCTGGGTCATTACCGGTCGCTGCCCCATCGGGTACAGCCGTTGGTGCCACATCCATTCCCCCACCGAGTCTGACTGGCCCAACCACTTTGCACCCCGCTGGAAGCTCTTCTTCGACAACGATCCCCCGATCAACCCTTCAACGTTTTCGACTCCCAGAACAACGACCCCGTCAACTCCAATATTGCCTTCAGCCCCAGCAGCTGCGATTGTACCGACACTTCGTCAGCCCATTCCACCCTTTATACCCCAGATACCCAACATGCCTTTTCCGTCCCCGGATGCTTCGTTCCTACGTACTGGACGCATGGCTCGGGCTGCTACTCCCGCTCCTCCCCGTCCCATGGTGCAACCTTTGTCGACCCTACTCGCAGGTAGAACAAGTGAGCCGGTAAATCGTTCATTGGCTATGCCATCTTTTCTTGGTACTCTTCTCTCGTCCCCGCAGCGACCGAACATACCTATTGTCGAACAATCCTATGCGTTGGTTTGCTCACTTCAATTTCGGCGCTCAACCCACTCTTCGTTGGCACCCATCCCGGAAGGCTCTGCACCTCCAGCAATCTCTATTGCGACGGCAGCTTTGCTGGAGAGGAAGAAATTCCTACTGCGACAGCAACCCAAACGGCTGCAGCAACAATCGCAAGAGAAGAAGCGGAGCGCGAGGCTACCGAACGAGCTGAAGAAGTGGCACGACAGCTTGCTGAGGAGGAAGAACGAGAGCGGCAGGAGGAAGCGGAACAAGCACGGGAAGACGAACGAAAACAGGAACAAAAGGTGGGGGAGATCGTCGAAGACAACAGCGGCAACGAAGGTGACGGCGAGGCCGGCAGCTTGCCAGACCAAGGCGCCAACCCCGCTGAACAATCACAACCCAGTGCTCCCCGTTCGGGAGGCTCCTCTGGTGATGCCACTTCATCCCAGTCTTCGCCGCCACGCAGGGTCCTTCGCTCTAGCAACTCAGGCGCTACCTCGGGCTACCAAATGTATATGCTGTCACGACCTTGCGGATCCGCACCCGCACACCGCTCCATGTTCATCCTGTCGAGTCCGACCGTCATACCGTCACCGGACCTCTTTACCTTCGCGCGCGAATTGGCGGTCAACTACCACGTCGCAAACACGCCGATCCAACTGGCCATCATGCATGCCATCAGCAACGCTCGCGCGTGGGGAGACAAAGCTACAGTTGCCATCATGGACGCCTGTTGGGCCCGCTTCGTCCGTGCCACCGACCCTATTCAGCAAGTATGGTGCTCGTTGTCCCTCATTTGGCTACAGTTCATCCGCGACCTCATCCACGGCCGCCTGGATAAACATGACACGCGGAAGTCAGCTTTCCAAGCCCTCAATCTACGACGTTTCAGAGAAGAGCAACTTTTGGCCTACATCAACCGATGTATCACGCACTACGAAGCTGCACGCGTGACTGGTGTGACCATCAGCGACGGAAACCAGCTTGAGGACTTGGGCCGCATGTTGACCCCGATGGAACGCGACCGTTGGAATCAACAGGCAGATCAAGTCCTGCTCAGCTACGGTGTCGGATGGCCACGCAACCTAGATGACCTTCTCCCTTGGGCCAGGACCCTTGACCCCAACGTCATGACAAAGTATCTTGTGACGATGGAGATCCCGGTCCGTACCGACACCGAGGAACCATCTACGCGCAAGCGGGACTACACCCGCCAAGGGCAACCACCCACTCGTACTGACCGCCGGAGACAGCAACGACCTCAGCATGACAAGACAGCCCCGGAGAATACAAACCCTAACCGCCCTTCTTGACAAAAGCGTAAAGCCGACGCTATGGCTATGGCCCATACCGCTCCCTCACAGACTTCGACCCGCCCGGACAAACGTGTGAAGACGACTCACCCGGTGAAGAAGGAAGACACCAGCAAGAAGAGGCCGGCACCGCGACAACATCTCACGGGAGCCAACGCTGTGGAGATCCCTCCGAAGAAGAAGACGTCTATGTCCACGACCAAGACCGACCCACCGAGTAAACCGTCCAATCAGACTAAACGGAAACCGTTCACAGGTATACCCTGCGCCTACTGCAAGGAGCATAACAGCTTCTTGAAGAAGGATCAACTACCTAAGCATTCGTTCGAGGAATGTAAACTTCGTCAGCAGCGTTGCCAAGACGAAAAGAAGCACTGCGACTGGAAGCCACCAGCGGCCGCTGCTCGCAATACTCCGCGCGCTTTCCATATGACTACCCGGTCCCGCTCGACCTCTCCGCTGGTGCCGACGCCTCCACCCCTACGGATCGCGACAATTCCGACAGTAGTTACTGAATGTGTTTGGGTCGCGAAACACCCTTTAACCGCCCAACTATCGGCAAGACTACATGCACTTTGGACTCCGCCTGTAATTGCAAAGGCGTCGCCCGCCTTTCATGGGTTATGCAGCACGGGTTCACCATTCGGAAGTTGCCCCCTGTAGAAGCGCGCTCATCCGTCGGCATCGAAGCAATGCTCACCGATGGCATCGAACTTTTTGTCTCCGCCGATCCTACGTCTCCGCTCCATGCGATTACTATCTACGTGTCAACCCACCTGCCCGATCGCGTAGACCTGCTCTTCGCCAACGAGGTGGCCGCACAGATCAACTTGTCCATCGACGAGGCCAGAGGATCAAGCCAACAGACTACATCCCTCTCAAGCCTAAGGCCAGACAAATTGTTTATGAGACAGAGTTTCACCTTTTCGACATGCCGCTGCAAGTGGGCGATCGTCAACTGGCCACCGTCAGCTACGACTTTCGTCCGGAGACTTTGGCCCAAGTAACTTCATACCCGGCCTCCAAGATCAAACAAATCTTCGGCAATCGTGCCAGTACGCAACCGGCAGGTTCTTATGACCTTCTCGCAACGTCCCAAGCCCACCTCTACGGCCGCACGGTCAATCTCTTCATGTCCGACAGAAAAAGACAAGGAGATAAAGGCGAGAAGAAACCACCAGAAACTGATGAAGAAAACGAAGAACCGGAGGAGGTCGAGGAAGAGGATTCTGTCGATAAAAACGATTCTACCTACGTTCCCACCGACGAAGACGAGGACGAAGTCCATTATCATGACAACCCTTCAGTCAAAAGGCCGAACTCCGCCATCTCCAAGAGAACCCTTCATCAGGATCACAAGCGCAGCCTTGTGAAGAGACACAAAACGCAGACGTCCCTGGACACGTCCGCTACTACCTCACCGGTACTCTCCCACTTAAGTCCCGATTTTGATGTGATTACCCAACAAGACAAGGTCAATGATCAACTCGCGTGGTCGGCCCTCCGAGACTCTCGACGGGCGTCTACCTCGAGAAGTAGCCCTGCGGCACGACCCCTCGTTTTTGAATCATCACAGGCAACCTCGTCATCGGCATCATCATCGTCATCGCCGCTGGTGACTTCGATTTCGCCATCACAAGCAGCATCGTCATCATCTCAGGCGTCATCATCGTCATCGCCATCGACATTGCCAGCAGTTCCGGCGCCCCCACAGGCTGTACTACCGTCCGCAGCGGCCTTTGGTCCATCGGCATCGGCCCCTGCACAACTTTTGCCGCAACAGCTTCAGGATGCGTTGGCAGATCCTCCGCCGTCCCCGGTTTTACCTGTACCTCTGATGTCTAGTCGTTCACGCACGACACGGAGTCATTCAGGTAAACAGGAACGATCCCCGTATACTCCAGCTTCCCCGTCATCGTCGCCATCCAAGATCGGGACGCCACCCCGCCCTCGGATCCAAGGACACTACCCGTCGGATCCAAGGACTAAGCAAATAAGCTGAACAGGCACTACAAAGCGCGTCTGGTAGTTCATCGTCCTCGTCCAGCAGCTCATCATCCTTGTCTGGAAGCTCGCCGGTAACATCCCCGCCCCCTACGTTTCAATCACCGGTGGCAAGACCTCCGGCGGCTACGTATTCGCTTAGCCCGCTTGGCCATTTCATCACCAGGGCCCCAACATGGAAAGATCGTCAGGATACTGGACAACCGCGTACTCTGTCAAGCAGAAACCCTTCGACCCCAGTACCACCGACTCCATTATCTCCCAAACCTGAAGCAAGATTTACTTGCACATGGAGCCACGACACTGGTACGGAACAACCCGTTGGTCCTTTCCACACCTTCTAGAGTTCGACCAAGCCCTTGCCGGCTTTAACTGGTTTCGTCCCACTCTACTGATGCAGTACTATTGGCCCCCACGCAACTCGGCGCATGAGATGGACCCCCTCACCTTTGAGGAGTACACACATGGCCTCGCCATCGTTGCAAAGGAAGTCATACCGGTCGGTGTCATCAATACCGAATCGATGTGCTTGTTTCGTGCTGGTGGTTCACCAGCGCCAAAGATGACCTGTCGCGGGACAGGCCCACTTTCGGAATACGCGTTGCGAGAGAACCTCAACATCGAAGAAGGTGCTACCATGATGTCACGACTTCGCCAGCACAATGTCACAGCTGTCATTTTCCACTTCTGCCCACAGAATGGAAGGAACACAGCACAACTCGTCGCCTCCTCCCTAGTTGGCCCCAATATCGAGCCCACCGGCGACATTGGATACTTCCGACAAGGAATGGCTTACTGTCCCGTTGGACGCCCATGGGGATATAGATCTTCATATTGCGGCTTGCTTGTAACCCCAACAGCTCCCCTCTGGAAGCCATCCTCGAAGGTCAACTTTTATTTCCATAGTGCAGCATGGAGGACCCCACTCCTCAGCACATGTCCTTCACCCCACAAGTGGACGGAGGAGGAACATACATACGTCGCGTTTTCCGACTTCCGACACGCGAACGCTGTTTCGCCCTACAACACTACTTTCACCGCCTTCCGTGTAAGGACCCGGTTTGGCTCAAGATCCTTCCTATGGACCATCACTACGACGAAGGCAGTGCAGAGTCGGAAAAACGCATGGTCCGAGAACGATCCTACGAATGTATCGTGGACCTACCGCGCAGCTTTTTCGACTATTGTATCATCACTGCCTACTACACAGACGAAAAGGATGCACCATTTTTGCTACGGGTTTTTATGGGTGGCAACTATATGGGACAGCAAACACCATCGTAAGGAAAGTAGGAACCTCCGAACTGAACGACTCCGAACTACGCGAGTATCTAGACAAGGCTCCCAACAGTTACTGGAATGCAGCATCCTGCACCAGAGACGTCATCGACTCCTTTGCAGGCACATTCCAGTGGGTACGTTACGACCATGTTCCGTGGCACCTTGCACAGTACTTCTTCATCGTCGTTGGCAGTGAAACCGGATGTCGGTTCAGCCAGGAGATCCACGTGGTCCAACACCCCTGCGATACTGTCCCCTTCTCAACTGACGTAATCAATCCGTATTCTCGCGATAAACGCCTCCGTGGCTATCCCTACGGAGTCCCGTTTATTCGCAGATACCAGACAACAAACGAACATCGACACTTTCATGAGTGGACGACGAATGCGAACCACTCTTTCACCGCTCACTCCGGAGACGACCATACCCAGTTCGGACGTTGGACCAATCTCAAGACAGAGCGCATGGGAATGGTCCTCAGCATATTCTACACGGAGTTAAAGATGAGTGCCCAGGATCTTGATTACGAAGTTCTGTTGACCAACGTACCAGGAGGAAACTGTACGACACTTTCCCCGGAAGAAACCAGAGACAACTATCATATCGGCCACCCCCACAGAGACCTCATCCACCCGGGTTTTGATGTCCAGCCACACCTGCCACGCGAACTGCTACGCAGCTCATGCTCAGACCCAACCCAGATCGATGACTCTCCGGCAAAATCCGACAGCAATTCTGGTTCTTCATCTAGTTCCAGTTCCGCACCCAGCTCCTCATCGAGCTCGTCATCTAGCTCGACCTCATCTTCATCAACGGTGGTTTCAGCTTCGCCTCCACAGGCCCCAGCTTCGCCACCATCGGCCCCAGCTCAGCCACCGCTGACCCAAAATCAGCCTCCAGTGGTTTCAGCCCAGCTACCACCGGCCCCGGCTCCTTTACCAGCGGCCACTGGCTGCGACCCACCGGCCGCACCGTTGCCACAAACAACTCGTGCGCACCCTACTCAACTACAGCCCTCATCTGGTTGCAAGCCGAGTGAAATCAAGAAGCACAAAGACGACGACGATTCGAAAGGAGGTGGACAAGGCCCCTCATCATCATCATCGAGCAGTTCATCGTCTGGCAGCTCGTCATCGAAGCCGACGACGACTTCGACAGCTGCAGCCTCTCCTCCTCACTCGATGACACGACGGTTACAACAACCTCCTAACAAGGACGAGGAAATCGAACCGCATGGAATCCGATCTGACCCCTTTTCGATTTTTGCAGGCATTTTCCGCCTTCGTGATGTAAATCCGACCCTTCGTACAGACATCCGTTTTGCCCTTCTATAAAGGATCAACCTTTGGCACCTCCAAGGTTGTATCACATCGTACGCTCACGGCAACAGCAACGCTTGCCCTAAAGCCAAAATCGGAATCTGGAAGAAGGTGAGCCTTTTAGTAAACGAAGGTCAGAGAACAGGCAATCATATCCCACAGCCACAACCTGATTTCGAAAATGGCGCCCGTGAGCACAACTTTCCAGACGGAGTCTTTGTTTTCCAAGCGTCAACCCGACGTGGACAACATGCCCACTGGTGTGAATGCAATGGCCCAACGTGCGATTCCAGAAACCGTACATCATCACCATCCCGACCACGCCCCTTTAGCGTGTCAGCGATAAATCCAGCACTCGGCTGCCGTCTACGCCAAGCGATCGTTGATGAACTTAACTACTTCGCCAACTGTGGTAAGGTCATCCCTTTCTCCATAGACGCTGCCAGATTCAACAGCTCAGCTGCTATCAACGGTGTCCTCCCCCTCAAGGAGAAACGACGCGTATGGAAGATTTTTGCTGACCTCCTTGCACCTCTGGGACACGATAGTATGAGCTTTGCATACTGTTCAGAGTCATCCATGCCTCACCTTGGTAACCAGGAACTCTTTTACGATCTCCCAACAGGCATCTTTGCCTACTCAGTTCATCGCTGCAAAGGCCCCCACCCTGTATGGTGCCTATGCGGAGGCCCCGCCAAATGCCCGTCACGCGGCATGGCCCCTCCATCACGAAGTGAGCCTGCCTCTCCCGATCATCGAGCGGTACCTCCAAGGCGACGACTTCTCGACCATAAACACCCGGGTCACCCGCGACAGGTGTTTGGTTCCAAACCGGCTCCTGTGACAATCGCGGCGCCCGAACCTCACTCTAGGCAAGGTCGGCGACACCGTCGTCGCCATAGACGCAAGGGCAGGAACCAAAACCCCCAGCCCCGGCATCCTCCCGCACGTCCAGCCCCATGGTCGGACGTTCCCGAGAATCAACAAGATGCCACACGCCTGGCTCGCCCAGTGGTCGTCCGACGAAGTCGCTGCCAGCCTTGCACGCTCTCTCGGTCTGGCACTCACTCGACTCAGTCTCTGAACAATATGCAAAGCCGCGCCGGACAACTAAGTTTGGAGCGCTTTCCAGACTCTACTCAATTGAGGCCGCCTGACTCTGTGAAGCTTTCGGCCGACAACGAGTTGCCCATCTCTCACGTGGATTCCCCAAAGGAAGACCCCGCGCAAACAGATCCCAGGTTTCCTACAGAATCAGTCAACCCGGACCTCACCAGACCTCAACAAGACCAGCTCTGGGACCTCATTCACAATTACGAACACACTGTCCTTTCTCTTCGGTCAACACCGAACGCCAAACCGGGTTACGGCCCAATGCCCGCGCTGGACTCCGGCAGAACGCGAATATCTCTCCACTTGGACTACGAACGCCATCAATACAGGTACATGGAACTACGCCTCCGCGCAACGTATACAGACGATCCGCAGTCACCCAAATGGAGAACATGAGGATATCGAGAAGGATGCCCACCCAGATACACGGATCGGCTACCTCCATTCTACAACCCCAGTCCCCCTGGTCCCTAACCAGCTTTCGACCCAAGTTTGTGACACACCCGGCCCTCATGGATCGACGTCCGCGCCTCGCCCGGAAAATCACGAACTAACGCTACCCGGCATGGCCAACAATGCCTGCCGTGTACCCCCTTTTGCAACTTTGAAAGAATCCAGCCCCGAGGCCACACCGCCCCCTGCGCCAACCAAGTGTTCGCTCCGTTGTGACGTCTACCTACGGACAGATGTCAGCCACAGAGGTGTCACTGGCACGCTGGCACTGACCATCACGCGCCGGTCATCCTGACTTTCTTTCATACATTCAGGAACACGGAAACCCACTGGACGACCTACGCGCAAGAAGCCTACGGCGTCATGTATGGAGTTCAACAGTGCCGCTACTTCCGCAACGCTAACCACTGGGAACTGACCATCGCCGCCAACCCCAAACCACTCATGTGGTCATGGCAAACTCGCTACCCTCTCGTCGTCGGATGGATTCCGAAATATCTAAAGACACTGGGACCCAAAATCGAATACTCCCCTGGTAAACAGACACCACTCCAGGATGATGTGCCTCGTGCTCCCCGCATGAACCCAGCTGTCCCGACCCAAATCGATGAAGCCGCCTAACAAAGACAAACCTTCAAGCCCCGTGGGACCTGGCTATCGTCATACCGCCGGCTGACCCCTGTGAACGTCGCGCGGGCCATGTTCTCCCTTCGCAAGCCGTTTGTTGTGCTCATTCCGGACGATGCAGTCGACGCTGTCCCACATCGTACCCTTCTACCGACAATAGTCAATGAATGTCACCAAATCGGATATAAAGCCAATTTAGTTGGTTGATCTTTGGCCTCCACATGGAATGGAGCTACAAATACCTTCTTGTCGCTACTTCACGCGCTCCCCGCACCGCTTAAGCGAGTCAACTTCGACACCGTTTAAAAGGAGAACAGGAACAGCGGTTGGTTTCTCACCACAGTTCCTTAACGTCATTTAGGTATCATCATCATCGGTGATTCCTCCCCACAAGGAATAATCATCCCCCATCACTCTCAAGTGGGTTTTACCATCGTAATGGCTTCACCCGCCCGCCCAGCTTTTCCCACTTGAACCGTCATCGTCCCTAGAAATATTGCGCCATGACCGGCGTACCCATGTAAGTCCTTGGTCGCCTCTTATGCCTGCAGGTCAACGATTATTCTCACCGAACTTGAACCCCTCAGTGATTATATCGGCACGGCACACTTGGTGCTTCATTGGTTCATCTTGGCTATGAGATACCCGGCCACCTAATTTTCCACGGCTCGACATCGCCCCCCGATATCAACGCTCGCTACTGCGCCTCAATTATCCCATTCCCGCTGCAAATCATGGATATCCGGCCCCGGCTGATCATCGTCTGCATCGCGCCAGTATAAACGCATCCTTCTTCTACTCTCCCATGGTTTAAGAGACTCACCCACCTCTCTTTTTCCTTTGGAACATTTTTTTTTTAGTGAGACAACATACTTCGTTCGTTAATCACTCATTCTGTACGCAACTCAACTCAACCGTTAAGTCTGAGGGGGGGGGGGGGGGGAGCTATCAGACTGAGCACCTTAACGACCGGCCAAAACTTTTACCGTTGATAAGACACTCTTTTTGACCGGTTCATTAGATTCTCCTCTGCACAACGTTTTGACTTCACTAACTAGTTTTCGATTCCGTTCAGAAATGATTTCAAACGATCAGTTCAAAGTTCTTTTTAGCTATTGCCATTTTTCCTGTTCGTATTACCTTTTTCCCGAATTCCCAGTGAAAATGCTTTTACTGTAAATTTGTGGCTGAACAAGAACGGAAAAACACAATATCTGACTCGTCCACACGTTGTCAGTCATTTTCGCCTTGAGGCTTCCCAAATCGATTTGGGAATTTTCAAGTCCAACAACCCGACACTATCCGTTTATGACTGTTTAACTTGAAGACTCGCGACACTATCCGTTTGAGAACTGGAGACCTCACAATCTACGTTTGATACTTGATCGTAAGTTGCAACCAAGCCTGGCAAGAGTTCGAAATTACGTAAATAAACGAAGTGACCTCTGGCTCTACTATTTACTGGTATTTCACCTGCTCACATTGAGTCAGCCGGGACTCGAAGCAGCCATAGTGTTCTATTAAGAGTTCGTTGTATCTGCCCACTTGAAGAGTTGTATACAAACTCACAATTAATACGTCGAGACGATCGTCACGAGTGGGAAGCGTAAGTCTCTGGAAAAATCACTTTGAAAAGAGGTTCAAAGCATTCATTAAAGTATGTTTTCTTACAATATAAACTTGGAAGCAAGCGTTCTTCAACAAGTTATTCTATATAATAGATGATTGAAA
Source organism: Paulinella micropora (assembly GCA_019918135.1). Taxonomy (NCBI): domain Eukaryota; phylum Cercozoa; class Imbricatea; order Euglyphida; family Paulinellidae; genus Paulinella; species Paulinella micropora. The sequence goes on from WBZZ01002886.1 coordinate 48,563, forward strand.
ATCCTTCAGTAGAACTTGATGCGGGAATTCTTTACTTTTGATACAATAACTGTTACAACTACGAATCTATTAATATTTCAGTGTGGACAGTATATATTCAAGTTTTATTGCGGTGAAGGGGGTGTTCGGTTATTATTAAGTTCTGAGTAATATTACTACTGAGAAAGACTCTCAGGCCTCAGAACTCGCAAGAGCGAGAGCGAGAGCGAGAGAGAGAGAGGAGAGAGAGAGAGAGAGAGAGAGAGAGAGAGAGAGAGAGAAGAGAGAGAGAGAGAGAGAGAGAGAGAGAGAGAGAGAGAGAGAGAGAGACAAAGATTAAATATCCCTATGACCACGCCGCACGCATCTTTTCATAATATTTCTTCTTCTTCTGTATTGCTTCAACTGAGACTTATGGAGTGTGCTTTCTTCGTCTGTCTTCTTAGTTCTCTCTTCTGCTTCTTCGCGTGCTTCTCAGAGTCCCGCCGCCTCATCTTCTTCTCCTTATCCATGTTATCACAATCTTTAGGCTTTTGCAATGGGACTTTAATTTTGTGCGTGGCCTAACTCTATGGATCGTTGTAATACCGTGTCTTATTTTCTGTTCATCTGTCAGTGTCTCTGTTTCTGACTCTGTCTCTGATTATGTGTCCGGAGTGTCCTCTGACTCCGGCTCTTCAGGCAAATCCCTCTCCTCTAGATCCATCGCCTCCTTGCAGCTTGTGCTTTCTGTTGCTTTTTCGCACACTCTCGTTGTTCAACACCTAAGGACAAAGACTCCTAATGGTCCGATAGAGATGATAGAGTTAGTCAGGGCCAACTTTGGTTCGGTGGGAGGTGTGAGCAAACATCTCAACGCTGAGAGGTTTGAGCACATCTACCCAAAGTCAGGGACTAACGTTGACACCTGGTTAAGCTACTACCTCGCCTACAAAAGCAAGGTAGAGAGCTTGCGAACACATCCCTTTGAAGAAGAAGAGTTAACTCGTAAACTGCTACAAAGGCTGGCTAAACACCCTGCCTTTGGTAGCAAATACGAAGATAACTACTTCAATCTTCCAGCCAATCTAAGACCTAAGCATGACGACCTAGTTGAGAGTGCGAGGGATAAGTGGGCGATATGGAAGAAAGGGAGGGGGCGTAGGCTAGGGAGGGGAGCAGAGAGGACGACGAGAACAGGAGACGTAGGAAGCAGAAAGGACAGGAGACAAACCTCATGGATGGATGACCAGGATGACGAAAAAGGGGGTGGGGGTAAGACTGGTAAGTTGAAGAAAGAATGGTGGCTAAAAGTCACCTGCTATGCTTGTGAGAAGGTGGGGCATACAAAGGCGTATTGCCCAAAACTCAAGAAGAAGCCCCATAAGCAGGAAGAAGAAGAGAAAACCCCCAAAGGCAAAAACAAAAGGGCCAAAACGAAGGCAAAGGGAAGAAAGACATAGCTCTTTTAAGGGAAGAAGAGAGGGAGGATTACGAAGAACAGGGAGGGGGACAAGAGAGCGATAGCGATGCGCTTCTCGTTATTATGGGGGGAGACAAGCCCGACGACCCTGGGGAAGTAACCCCTGACGACCATGGTGGGGGGAGAGTCTGAGGAGAACAAAACCCCCCTGCCCAAACCAAACAAACCCCCTCTGCTTGTGAGCAGCTATAGTCGATCCCAGCCTAAGTCTACTAAATGCCTGGGGAAGAACAATAAAAACCAACCCTGCAACATTTCTTTAGAAACGGAACAAAAGGGCATAAACGCTTCTCACGCAAAGCGGTCGATTTTTGGTTGTTATTGTGGCTATCATGCCAAAAAACAGGACGATGAGTTTCCTTAGATTGACTTATCAGTCGACCCCCCCCCCCCCCCCAAGTCCCCTTATTCTCCGGATGAGCTAGGTTTGTTAGCTGCAGCAGAGGAGATAGGAGAGAATGAGATTGCTCGCGCATGCCACCTCACAACTCCAATAATAAAGCAGAGACTGCAGAGAGAGAGAGAGGGAAAGTGAGGCGAGAGGGAAGAGTGTAGGGCAGAAGTGAGGGGGAGTGGCAAGAGAGACAGTGCACCACAACCACAATCCACGCCTACCTTATCAGTTCACTACCGCACAACATCACAAGACATGCACCCCACCTCAACCCCAAACTCAGTTACATTGATGAGTGTGGGAGACTATCTGGTCTACCCAGTGCTGTTGCAGGAGGCAAGGAGGGCAAAGAGGAGGCAACGGCAGCGGCAAAGATAACAACGCCACCACAACCAGGTCACACACTCCAAGCATCAGAACAAACACCTCCCATCATCACATTCAAAGACATTGCACTGATCGCACAACAACTTACAACAACATGCATCAGAGGGAGTAATGGGAGGGTAATGAGAGTGAGTGAGGGAGAACTTGTGGAAGATGAGTTTTTGTCTGATGTGGTGAGGGCGATAGAGGGGTGTACATATCACACGCATCCCGCACCACCAGCACACCACCTGGGCGACCACGAACATCAACCTTCACATCACAATCATCCACCCCCACTAAGCCTACCACCACTAATTACACATTAGTATTAGATGGAGAGGAAGGGAGAAATAGGAAGAACACAATAGTGCAGGATAGCGGGTCCTCTAGGGACATAGCTTGCAAATTGAATCCGGAAATGCTTCATGACGTTAAGTCTGTGGCTCCCATAAGCCTAGTTACCGGAAACGGCGAGTGCCAGATAGACAGACAGGGCATCGCCAGGGTCACTCGCATCGATGGACACGGTAAGCCAGTAACGGTGTCGAGACCCATGTTGCTCGACTCCAGGCTACCTGTCAACATTGCGTCGAACGGCCGGATGGACCATGTCCACCACAGGGCAATCCTCCACCAAAACGGACAGCTAGTCATTCGAATTCTAAAAGACCCCATACACGTTGACGAGAGTAGTGTGTTACTAATTAGTGAGAGGGAGACTTATGTCCACTCTTTCATACAGCTGGGACGACGAGTTTGACAGTCCTCTGGACGTCAATACAGGTTATGAACCGGTGGCGAGAAGAAGAGAGAAAGGAGGGGGTAGGAGGGGAGGGAAGCCCCAAAAAGGAGAGAGGAGAGACTAGACAGAAAGAAGGCGAAACGGGGGCAGTGACGCTATATTTCTCCTATCCCCGAAGCCTGGTAAGATTAGGAAGGTAGATATAGAGTTGTTTCTACTGCTGTGGACATTATAATATAAAGAAGATGAAAGCTTTAGCAAATGCATTAGGCATCAAGTTAGTGGGAGATGAGAGCAAGGTAGCTTTGTGCGTGTCTTGCATGATAGGCAAGGCATTTGGCTAGGTTTAAATTTAATAGGAAAGAAAGGGCAGACAAGCCTGGGATAGTCTTGCACATGGACACAGAGGGACCATGGGCTACCCGTTCTCTACACAGGAAGTACTATACATTTTGCGTTACAGATGATTACTCACTTTTTATTAAGGACTATTATTTAGCCCATAAGAATGAGTGGGTAGATTGTTTCAAGCAAGCGATAGCGTTCTATGAGAGACAGAGTCTGACAGGAAATAGGGTAAGAGAGGTGAGATGTGATCAGGAGTTTGATGTAGCAACAGAAGTTATAGAGTGGTGGAAGCCTATCCAGTTCATCTGGAAGACATCAGCCACTGGGGATAAAGACGGTAACCCCATAGCTGAAAAGGCCAACGATATAACCGCCGGGGCCGCAAGGGCAATGAGGCATCATGCAGAGCTGCCTCTAACCTAAGTTTGGGCCGAAATGGAGCACGCCGCCACTACGATACACAACATTTTACCGGCCACTAGTGGGCCGCGTAAGGGTTTGTCGCCTGATACGAGCAGTTGCTCGGCCGGAAGCCCATAGTTACACAGCTGAGACCGGTAGGCAGCATGGGAGTTATGTACACCGGTAATGGTAAGAAGGGTGATTTCCGGGGGAAGAGGGTTATGTTGCTAGGGTATGATTTATTCAGAGATTTATACCGTGTTTGGGATTGTAGGAAGGTCATATGCATAGCCGGAGTCAGAAACGCCCGTTTCAACCCCTACGTGGTTGGAAAGGCGGCACACCCCCCTAGATTAGTTGTCAATGAGTGGGATGGTGAGGTTTCTGAGGGTATGCGTAAGGAATTCGAGTCCCTTAAGGATTTCAAGACTTACACATGGGTGTCCCCAAAGATGGCCCCAGAGGCCGGAGTTAGCAAGATGGTTAGGCTGACATGGGCACATAAAGTCAAACTAGATAAGAAAGGACGTAAGTTCGTTAAGTCTAGATTAGCGCTTAGAGGTGATATGTTAGAGGCAGGTGTTAGTTACAACCCTGACCAACTATTTGTGCCTTGCGCCGCCCACCGCTCACTGCTAATGCTTGCAAAGCTTGCTGCTTGGCATGGCCATAAGCTGTATGGTGTTGATTTCAAGAATGCCTACCTAAATGCGCGAATGCATGACCCTGTATTTGCCTATGCTCCTGATGGGTTAGACAGAGAGTCAATCCTATCCAAAAGTCCTCGCAAGAGAGTCAATCCTATCCAAAAGTCACGTTATGGCCTGAGCGGCCCATAAGGTTTGCAATAAAACCGGAAAGTCACGTACGGGATACGTAATTCTATGGGGGGAGGGGGGGGGGGGGGTGACCCTATAGGTTGGCTTTCTAAGAGACAGAGTAGGATAGCCCTTAGCTCGAATGATGCTGAAATATTTTCAGCAGCAGAATGTATTAGAGAGGGTCTAGCTGTAGGTCATGTTAGACAGGAACTGGTATTCCGCAAAAAGGTCCGGTCGAATCATATGAGGGTAACAACCAAACAATTCTCGCAGGCGAACGGGGATTATGGACCACGCACCAAACATTTGCCTCTCGAACTACATTTCATCATTCAGAGATGGTGAGATAAAGTTTATTAAAGTTAGTACTAAGAAACAAATCGGTGATTTGCTCACCAAACCGTTGCCACGTGATCAGTTCGTATATCTACTGAACAAATTCACGGTTATCATTCCGGAATCCCCGGAATGATTATGGGTGTTTCACCGATGTTTTGTGTTTTGTTTTTCTTTGTGTTCTCTACGAGTGTGTCCTCTCCTATAGATGTTGAGCTGGACGCGCGTGGCGATCGGATCGTGGGATCGTGGCCGCTGGTGGCGAGGATCCCGCAGTGCGGTCGGACTCGGGTGGCGTGGCCACCCCGACCAGACTTTTCCGGCGGCCGGTGCCAACTTGAAGGGACACTACAGAATTTATTTTTACGCAAAAAACTTGCTTTCACCTCTTTCTTTACTCTTTCTTATATTTCTATCACACACACACACACATACACACACACACACACACATATATATATATATATATATATATATATATATATATATATATATATATATATATATATTTCTGGTTTTTTTGATACCCCTTACGGGAAGCGCTTTAATTTTTTTTTTTTTTTTTTAACGATGTTAGACTAGACTGAGTATAGTGACATATTTATGATAAATAACTAAGTGGGAGCGTTATTCCTATTTCATTCCCGAGTCGTTACCCGGAGTTACCGTTACTAGGGTAGTTTGATTGTCATAAGGACTCGGCGGATAGTACTAATTTCACTTAATTATTTAGTGATCATCTACAGTGGACACTATACTTGCCACTCAAGTGGCAGCATTAACTTAATCAGTCTTAGTAGAAACTTCTAGATAAGTAGGAATACAGTTATTATATTTTCCCTCCACCTTATATGCCAGAAAGTTCCGTTACACCCAGGAGTCTTAGTTTTGCGACGTGTACTGTAGTTGTCAGAAATCTCTTTATTAAACTGCCTTCCCTTACTTTGGTAGCTGTGTGAGACAGGACGGTGGGCTCTGAAAGGAGTCGGTAAAGGCCTCTTTAATGAGCATGCTCAGTTGCTCAAAGAAATGATGCGTCTCCTCCGATTAAGACTTGACACTAAAGTTCAGCAGACAAAAACTCCACCTCAAAAGCGATCGGGGGTGTCTTTTCTGACTGCGACAAGTTCTTTACTGACGGGAAAACGAAAGGCTTGCCAGTTTGAAAGATCTCAAAGACCAGGGAGCAGGGATGTCTATGCGAATCGCCCAGGTGGCTTCCTTGGCATCACCAAATGTCCATCCACTCAAACGCCCACTGAAGGAGTCGACCTTTGAAAACTAATCGACGCCAGTCATTTGGTGATCAGTCTGGAAGAATCCTGGCCGGTGGGCAATCTGGTTCCTTACTAGCCTCCTTCTGAAGTTTTCTGCATCCGGACGGTCACTGTCAGATTGAGGAATCTGCCACCGCAAGTTCTGTAGGAGCAGGTTTCTCACGAAAATCAATCGGTTTGAAAATGGGCACAGGGAGCTTTGTCGGACGTGAAATGCGAGGATGCCCAGAAACTTGATGAAAGTTATTAATATGTTCCTTGAATCAATCATCTTCAGGTCCCAACTTGAAAAGTCTTTGCCGTAACTAGCTTTGACAGGGGACGTTGCACTGCAAATTTCTTCTGGTTCTTCACGTTCCCGCTTGCCACTCAGCTCCGAGGCTTCTTCATTGCCAAGCAAATATTAACATTTGCGTTGAGAGGCGTTTAAAAAAAAAGGAAAGTGCCTCAAAAATGCCTGAAACTTGTAAGCACGAGGCCCGGCATGTAAAGTAGTAAAATACTGGTCGGTTCCGCGGCGAGAGAATAACTGCCGGTAGCTGAAACACTAGTATTAATATATATTTTTTGACCGTTCACAAACAACATATTCACACTTATTCTGGTTACGTACCCTACATATTTCTCAACATAAAATCATTTATTAGTATCATAGTAATAACTCCTTCTCAAAACTTTATTTGATTTTTGATAGGGCCAGTTGACTCTACATATGGACTCTCATTACCACTTGTAAAGCTGAGTAGCCCAGGAAGCAGCAGAAGAGCTGAGTGTGAAGCAGAAGAGATAACTTCAAAAACTTGAATGCAAGAGGTTTACTATGATATTATACAATAATATTAATATTATATATACTGTATTACTTCATATTTTATTAATATTAATAATATTAATAATACCGCCCGGCGTGGAAAAATTTATCCGGTATTTATTCAATAATTAATATCATTATATAATATTGTAATAATAATCACAAATCGAGTTTGACTACCCGCACCAGGTGTACATTTAATTTAGCAATATTAACTCATAGTACCGGAAATACACACTATGTTACTAATTATTGATACATTATTGATGTTGCGCATGGAATGATGGTTCAAGTGATTGTCATAATAATATTGTCCAGCAAACAAAACGCAATGATTTCTATGACTACTAATATTAAATATATTATATTCATATATAGAAACATGTGTATGTTATACCACCGACCAAAACAGTATAATAATAATGATAAAAACATGAAAAAAATGATACAAGCATAAAAATAAAATCGAGACTGGCGAAGTGTAATATACATGTTATGCTTTGGCTGAAAGTCGCCACTATTGGCTTAGGTCAAAGCGCTTTCACGAAAAGTCTGAAGATCTGCAGATGCTAAGTCTGTATGTAAGCTAAGTTGCCATATATTTGCTCCAGCCGCACAGAGCGAAAGTTGTCAATCGTTAGGCTTAGGCTTAGGGTTTAGAGTGGGGCAAGGGTCAAGGAAGGGGGGGGGGGGGGGGGGGGGGGGGGTTGTGGAGATCTTCCTCTTTCTCCTGTTATTTTGTTGTGGCTTCTTGTTTTTCCACAATTCAACGGCGCCACCGGAAGCCAAAAGAGCGGCGGGTGCGTTGCGATCCTTTACCCACGCTCATTTTGTCCAAAACCTCCCGCAAATCCCGCGCGAACCTCTCCTCCGTGTTGGCGGTGGCGCTGGTGGCGACAACTTTCGCCGGATTTTGCGGCTGGCTGGTGGCGGGATCCTGTTGGGCTACGTGGAAGTTGACTTGGGTAGGAGACCAGGCGGCAGTGTTTACAGCGTGCTCGCCCTAGACATATACACACACACACACACCATGCGTATGAACTTTCGAGTGTGTGTAGGTTGGTATATATTTTGTGAGGAAAAAAAAAAAAAAAAAAAAAAAAAAAAAAAAAAAAAAAAAAAAAAAAAAAAAAGAGAAAGAAAGAAAGAAAGGGTAGATACGGGTGTATCTGGGTTCTGTCGAAGAGAGTAGAAAGAAAGAAAGAAAGAAAAGCGTAGATACGGGTGTATCTGGGTTCTGTCAAGGAGAAAAAAGAAATAGAAAGAAAGAAAAGAAAAGAAGAGGGTAGATACGGGTGTATCTGGGTTCTGTCGAGGAGAGCTGTCCAGAACAGATCGGACCGACTTGACGGACGAAGCTGGGGAGCCGCGCACAGAGCGCTGTGTGCTTCCCGGGGACGAGTTGGAGGAAGGGCGGATGCTGCGCTTGTGTGCGCGGGAGAAGGGTTCTCCTTCTGTACACACAGACATAGGTAGGTAGGGTAGGTAGGTAGGTAGGTAGGGTAGGTGGCATGGCATAACAAAACATGACGTACACACAGGACAAAAAACATAATATTGACATGACATGACAGCAGCATGGCATAACAAAACATGACGTAACACAGATCAAAATCATATATATTCATACATACGTAAATTGCATACATGCATACATATACATACATACATATCATCAGCTACCTCCTCGAGTCCGGGGAGGTTTTTAGCAAGTTCCTGAGCCATCTCTTTGGCGTCGTCTTCATTGCTCAAGCCGTGCAGTCTCTGAGAGAGAAAGAGAGAGAGAGAGAGGTGATGATGCAAGTTCCTGGGCCATCTGGTGAGCGTCGTCTTCATTGCTCAAGCCGTGCAGTCTCAGAGAGAGAGAGAGAGAGAGAGAGAGAGAGAGAGAGAGAGAGAGAGAGAGAGAGAGAGAGAGAGAGAGAGAGGATGATGATGATGATGAGCGTCGTCTTCATTGCTCAAGCCGTGCAGTCTCTGAGAGAGAGAGAGAGAGTGTGTGTGTGTGTATGTATGCATGTATGTATGTATGCATGTATGTATGTGTGTGTGTGTGTGTGTATGCGTATGCCTGTCTTTTTCCCCGTACCTCGAGGTCCATAGGACCCACATCCAACAAAAACTCATCATCATCCTACATCAACACATACATACATTAAATACATTACATACAAACTTGCACACATTACATTATATTACATTACACACATTAAACACTTACATTACATTACCTACATCAATACATAATACTTACAAGCAACACATACTTGCATATATACTTGCATACATACTAACATACATACTTGCATGCCTGCATACTACATAGATGCATACATACATACATACAACTACATGCATTACATACATTACATTACATTACATACAGACATTACATTACATTACATACATACATACATGCATGCATACCTACATACCTACATACATACATTACAAAAATACATTACATATATTACATATGTTACAACATACATACATACATAACATATTTACATACTTGAGGTACAAATTGAATATCCAATGCGTCGAAGTCAATACATACATACATACATACATGCATACATACATACATACATGCATACATACATACATACATTTATACCTTACATTATTACTTACTTAGAGGTACACATTGAATATCCAATGCGTCGAAATCGACGACATACATAAATACATAGACACATACACACATACATACATACATTACACACATACATACATACACACACATACATGCATACATGCATACATACATACATACATACATTACATATTTACTTACTTGAGGTACAAATTGAATATCCAATGCATCAAAATCGACCAAGTTCACCGTTTTCCCCTACATACGTACACACATACATTACGTACATACATACATACATTATATACGTTACATACGTTACATACATTACATACAAACGTATATGCATACGTACGTACATGCATACATACATACATACGTACATACATACATACATACATAACAAAAACATAAACAGCTACCTCTTTTGATTCGCGAGCAGCTTTTTTTGCGTCACCTTTGCGAAATCTCTGCAATAAAACAGGTTAAGAAATGCGAATCAAACATGTAATCCCCTTGGGAGGGGGGGGGGGGGGCAGAGAGAGAGAGACCACCGGAGCGAAGCGCTCAAAAGGGCTGTGGAACCTTGACTTCTTGACGCTCTGTGTCCTGTCGCACATTAACATCGCAAACAGCGGCTGCATAGGAACAAATCACGTGGTGTGTGTGTGTGTGTAAGAGAGAGAGAGAGTGCGGGTGTGTGTGTGTGTGTGTGCGTGCGTGCATAGAGGGAGGAGAGAGAGAGAGAGAGAGAGAGAGATAGATAGATAGATAGAGAGAGAGACACACACACAGACTGTGTGTATGTGTGTGAGTGAATGAGTGTGTGTGTGTGAGAGAGAGAGAGAGTAAGTGTGTGTGTGTGTGTGTGTGTGCGCGAGCGCACGCGAGAGAGAGAGAGCGTGTGTGTGAGTGTGTGAGAGAGAGAGAGAGAAAGAGAGAAAGAGAGAGAGAGAGAGAGATATAGATAGATAGATAGATAGATAGATAGAGAGAGTAAGAGAGAAAAGAGATCGAGAGAAGAGAGAGAGAGAGATTTCGATGAGAGAGAGAGATTTCGATGAGAGAGAGAGAGAGAGATTTCGATGACAAGATTAAGCAAAAGCCAAAACAAACAAGGGAATAATTATACAAGCAACATAGAACATGCAGAACTGATTTGAACTGAACTGAACGCAACACACATGAAGATACAAACACAACACACAACACACAAACAACAAACACACACACACACACGCATCGATGTTTGTACACATAGAACTTAACTGAAGCTTTACTGAACAGAACAGAAGAGAGCAGAACACAAAACAAAACAGAACATAACAAAACAAAGCAGAACAAAACAAAGCAGAACAAAAACAGAGCAAGCAACAAAAGAAGGAAGGCAAGACACGAGGGGCAACGAGGATCACCGAAGAGCAGGAAAAGCACAGAGCAGGAGCAGGAGCAGGCAGGCAAGCAAGCACAGCACCAGCCACAAGCGGAAAAAAGAAAAAAAAAAGAGAAAAAGAGAAAACAAGGAGAAGAAGCAGGTAGGTATCGATATTCTGGGTGTGGCCCTGTCATAGCGAGACTAGCGAGGACCTTGGGTTCAAGCGGCGTTTCCCGTTTGTGACTGGCGTGGCGGTTTGAATGTCGATCGTGTTGGGGAGTGGGGTAAGTGTGTGCCACTCGTGAGCTCGGATAAAACTTGTAGACATGGTCTCGAAATCGGATGGCTGGAGCTGCCTTTTTATCTCGGCCATAGAGTTCTCTGTCATGGCTTTCTGTTTGTGAAAACTTTTTCAATGGGTTTTTCAATGAACCAAACTGAACACGTGCCTTCCCAATTGATTGTGGACCCTCGTTTTTTCACCGCAAAATAAAGTCATTAAGAAAAATCACAATGACTCTAG
>WBZZ01002886.1:145000-185000 GCA_019918135.1 Paulinella micropora
GACTTGCCGCCACTGTGACTTCGAGTGCCAAGATCGCGTACACTATCTCTGCTTTGAAGAATGGAGTAATCTTGCCATCGTCATCCGCACATTCGCTCACCTGCCGACGAACCTACGGAGTACACTGACATATGCCGAACAATGGCAATTTATACGGAAGTCCTCAGTTCCCACAAGCCACAGACTCGTGGCAACCATATTAGTAGGGCTACTAATTTGCATACTGACTCACTCAGAGTCTTCTATTAATATTTGTTAGCCAAACCCATACCTTACTATAATCCTCAACATACATCTATACTATATGCTTTACCTCCCTCACGCCCTGCCAGGCGATGGCTCCCGGTCTAACTAAGCGGTGGAACGGCCTAATTAACTGACATTGAGGAACTGATAAGTTTTCTGATTAGTTTACTGCCGGCGGTAATACAATACAATTTAATCATGGCAAACTTATTTCGACTTTTTACCAGTCAGTAATATTTTCTCCCCCAAAGTGCACTGGAAAATTTCCTTTTTTACTCTAGCAATTTCCTTTTTTACCTATATCAACTAAGCCGTATTTTTTCTCAGGCTCACTTGCCGTGCTACTTATCCTTCCACTCTGACCCAGCTACATCCGTTACCACACAACCTAAACCAATTCTACACCACAGACTTCCCGCTCAGAACCTTCGTCGTGAGCACAGCTCACAAACACTAGAGACCATATTAATACAATCATTTTGCACTCTATCTTACCCTTGCCCTTTCCCTTTAACCAAACCTAAAACTTACTTGTTCTTATGGCAAAGGGGTGAGCACGGTCACTCGTGGTCTGGTAAATCCCTGTTATTAATATTAAATAACTATTCTTGAAAGAAAGAAAGAGAGAGAGATTCTGAGAGAGAGAGAGACTCTGAGAGAGAGAGAGACTCTGAGAGAGAGAGAGAGACTCTGAGAGAGGAGAGAGAGAGAGAGAGAGTTAGAAAGAAAAGTTTTTATTGATTTTGCTAAAATTATTGTACAATGAGAAAGACAGTATTCCCACCCAAACCCGTAGCGGTTGCGGGGCGCCTGCACTACTACCACCAACATCAGGGACACCGACTAAGCGGATTTGATGGCTGGGGGAGCATTTGGCCTTGAGCGAATGGCAGCCCGCTAGGATCTGTGCGCAAACGGTCCGGAGACACAGATGCACGTCGTAGAAAGGGTAGAGATAGAGAAGGAGAGAGAGAGATAGAAAGAGAGAGAGAGAGATGGAGAACGAAAGAGATAGAGAGAAAGAACGAGAGAGAAAGGACGACAGAGAGAAGGGACAGCCGATAGCCTACAGGAACCTCCCGACCAACACACAAACCTAGTAACCGGCTGGCACATGCCAACTCAGACCGGGAAGAATCTTCCCGGAAGCGAAGCAGCCAACACGTCCCGGCGCATCTGGGCCCATTCGTCCAGGTCGAAGCGGGACTCCCATCCAGCGCCAATCCATGGGCGACCAGTCGTAGACACACCGATCCTGACTCGAGCAGGCCCACAGGGCACCAGCTGAATCGCAGGAACGCCAGAGAGAGAGAGAGAGCGCAACAAGGAAGAGAGAAAGAGAGGGGGGCCGGTCGTAGAGGAGAAAGAGAGGGAACAGAGTGAAAGGGATCCCACAAGGGAGCGCGGTCCAAGGCAAGAGGCCGCGCTTAAGCCTGGTCCGTCCGTCCCACCCAGGAAACATCCCCCCCACAGACCAGGAAAACAGCAGAGACGCTGGAAATTTGAAAAAACCGAATCCCGACAAGAGAGAGAAGACAGAAGAAGAAGCACAGTCAACCCTAGACGAGTCCTCCATCCCCATGACTATGCAGCTCCCTGAGAAGGGGGGGACACAGACAGGACGGATTACCCTTCCAGAGACTCAAAGCGGGCGGAGGCTAGGTCGGGAGAAAAAAGAGGCGGAAGGCTGGATGGGGGGGGGGGAGAGGAATTCAAAACTCTAGCCAGGGCTAGGCCCCTTCGGTTCCGTGGCCCCGAGGAGAGGTGGGATTCGATGGGGAGTCAAGGGTGGGAGGAAAAGGAGACTCCATAGGCAAGCTAGTGTGCCAGTGGGTCGTCTGACTTGCTGGTGGGCTAAGCGAGCCACAGGAGACCCTCTCCTCCCACATGTACGGGATCGGTGCGATGGATTTTCGTCCCCCCTTGGACTCAGCTTCGGTGGGATACCTTGGGCCTCTGGTGGACTTCCTTCTCCGCCTCTCCGCTCGCCTCCCGCCTCTGGACAAAGCAACAAAGGGGACCAGGTAGGGCGAAGGAGCACGCCCACCTACTGAGGGGGGCGGAAAGGAGGGTTTGGAGGAGGTCCCGCAGGGAAATGGTGAAGGAAATTCCAAGTCTGGATGATATGCTCATGGCAAATCCTGGTTAGGCCTTGGTAGATCTGCTGCGCGATGCTCTTGGAGAAATGGAAGCACAGTTCGTCAAATGAGGCTTGGGAGATGTATCCTCTCGCCCCCATTGCGGTCATAATAAGATTGGTAGACATTGGACGTCTCCTAATGGTCTGCCTGCTTATCGCTTCTTCCAGCGGGAGGTATCGGTGATCATAGATCGCCCGCGGGTTATATCCCCACGCCTGATGGGACTTCCAGGGGATAGCTGGCCAGGTGCTGGGCGGGTCTTCTCCCCGAAACGCATTTGGGTCCTTCGGTCGGTAAGGGGGGTTCACCCGACGTCCATCTCGGTCCCAGGTATCCCGCCGATCGTCTGGCGACTGTCTCGCGGGGAGACAGGAGTCATCTTCGCGGACCAGCCATTGATCCTCCCGGGTCGTGTAGTCTATCAGGGTAACGTGGTTTGATCTTCGAGAGGCGGTGACCAGCAGGTCTATCTTGTGCGAAAAACCCGGTCCCGCCATGTCCACCATCACCTGCGCGGCGGGGTGAATGAAAGCCGGCGAGAGAGGTGGGGCAAGAAGGGGGGCTCCCTCCGGGGCGGGGAGACCTGCGTCCGCACGAGGGGGGGCACTATCTTGCTTCGGTCGAGGGAAGGCTCCCTCCTCCCCGATGATGAAGACTTTGCAGTCCGGTGCTATGCCATCGTCGTTGTCTGACCGCTCCAAGCAGCTGCGGATTGTCTGCATTTGGAGTGCCGCTGATCCAGTAGAGACTTGAGGGCCTCCGAGTGGAAGGAGGACTTTGAGAGCAAGTAGTGGCTGATGCTCCCAGTGACCCTGCAGCCATACGGGCAGGAGGTCGAGGTGGCCCCCTTGGTAATCACAGTGCTGACCCTCGCCGGAGTGGGCCAGACATCTAGCTGGCATTTGAGTACTATGGCTACCTCTCTCACTGAAAGGCCGCCGTTGGGTTGAAGGAAATGGTTGGTAATGGCTTGGAAGGGTCTGCGTATTTCCGAGCGGATCCCCCATGTTAGGCCGAAGCGGGGCGCCACTTTGAATTTATTAGCGTCTTCCGAGCATCTCTGGCGAAGCTTCCATAGGTTGTAGGAGGTCTAATTCTTCTTGACTTGGGCGATGGCTTGGTCTACTGACCCTGGAGCGACAGTCTCCTTGGTGAGAAAGTTAGTGACGGAGAGAACGACTGGGACCTCTAGTGCGTTCCATTCGAAGCGGGCCGGGGGAACGTCATATGCCTCCCTGAATCGGGCAAGGCTGTGTTCTGCATCGGATCGCTGCTGTCGCCCGTCGGGCCATGACGAGTCACTCACATGCCCTGGAGGGATGCGCGGGTTAATGCCAATGCCCAGTGCTCTGCAGGCGCGGATCCAATGAAGTACCATAAGTCCGTCGCGGCGATCCTCCTTGAGCAGATGCAGGTGACCTTGCCATCCAAGGAAAGGCTGGTCTGGGGGGTCCGGAAGCTTGGGGCACTGCTTGTTGATGTCCTCTGGTATGGGGGCTTCGTCCCTGAGAGCGCCCCTGTTCACAGCGTTGACGTACCGCGGGTAGAAAGCTGGAATGATGCAGTCGGTGGGGGCCTCCACCCCGTGGAAAACGGAGTGCATTCGCCATATGTCCGGTGGATGAATCGGTGGATGCATCAGTGGCGGGCGCGGTCCGCCGTCCCCTGCCCATCTGAACGAGAAGCGCGTGCTTGGCGGCTGTGGGGGGCAAGAGCTCTTGGGAGCAGCTCGGCGACCACGGAGGGGGAGACGCTGGGGACAGAGATCCTTGTTCCTGGGGAAGTAATAATCCCACGCTAGGCGTAGATGCGCATCCACCGCGTATTGAACGTATGGATCGGTCGAAAGGAGGCATTTGATAAACACCGTGAAAGTTCGCAGGTAGTACCGGGTGGAGAACTGGTGAAGGCCGAATCCTCCCCCTCCTCCTATGGGGCCGTAAAGCACCGCGTTTGGAATCTCCTGGGGAGACAGCTGAAGAGTCTCCCGGATATGGTCCCGAAAAGCTGTGTCTAGGTCCCGAAGCAACTTCTGGGGGAAGGGGGTCCACCCGAAGGAAAAATCTAGGATGCTGGTGAGGAGACACGTGAGGGCTTTCCTTTTCCTTGCAAGCGAGAGGTCGAGGCTGTGTATCAACCGGGCAGTAGCCACGAACCTTGAAATCGCGTAGTCTCTTTGGATCTGCGGGTTATTGTTGCCGTCGGTGTGGAGCCCCAGGGACCGAAAGACTTCAATTGCCGAACGGTTTCTAATCACGGTGGGGGGGCACGTCGAGTCCCGGCCGGGTGCAGTGAGAGAAATCGGGACAGCGTAGACACCTTTGCCCTCTTCACTAACCAGGCAGATGACAGAGCATTTTTCCGCCGCACAGATCTGGCGTGCGGCCCTAAGTTGCGTGTAAAGAAGTGAGAAGCCCTTTTGTGCCTCGGGAATGTAGAGCTCCGGTGGACCATCCCCTCCTAGGGCTGCCAAGTTATCGTCCGCAAATTTGTGATCTGCAGTCAACGGGGGCCTCAGGGGGTAGACGGAGGTGTTCTGGGAGCGGTCGCTGCTAGTGCCATCGTAGAACCGGTATCCTGCTGGCATAAATTGCTGGGCAGGGCACAAGCGGGTAAGGTATTCGTCGAGAACCCCGTATGTGCCCGGGCTGAGCGATCCACCTTGAGGGATCCCTCGGGAGCGGTGAATTTCGTCCGGCAAAACAGCAGACTTCCCTGTAGAGTCCGGGACCTTGAGCTTGAGCGGGGAGTCTTTGAACCGATGGCGGAGGAAAGCAAACAGCTCGGGGAACTCCCCCTCCTGAGCCACCACATGGGAGTACGCTTCGCAGATGTAAGTGAGCTCCGCGCGGTCAAACGCCTTGCGGATGTCAGTGGAGAAGATGATAAGCGTCTTTTTCTTACCTGTAATCTTGGGGGCTGCCCGTAAATCGGCCAACATCAACCGCAGCACCATGTTCCATTCATCGCACCCACTCACAGTTGTTGTGTTGGCTTTAGAAGTCTTCCGGATGCACCCTGTGTGGAGCTTGAAGGACTCAACCCGAAAAGTGACGAGTTTTTCGTAGAGGTTGAGGATCGCGTTCGAAACCGTGATGCCCCGCCAGTCGGATACATTTGCGCCTGTCCCAGTCCCCTTCCAAATCTGGCTGAGAATCCCCTGCTTCCAGTCCTTTGGTAATCTCTTCTCCTTCCAGCAATGGGAGAAGAAAGATCCTAATTGGATCTTCGCGTCTTGCGAGAGGAGCTTGAAGATGTCGGGGGGTATACCATCGTCTCCCGGAGCAGGACCCTTTTTGGCCTGAATTGCATGCTCGATTTCACCCAACGAGAGCGGCCGACGAGCCAGATCGAGCGCCTGCTCTCGAGAGAGCGGGGGGGGGAGGCACTTGAAGATATTGACGAATTGCTTGACCCGGTCCCCAGGAATATGAGACTCTTGGAACGGCCCTACAAGGAGAAGCCGTCCGTTGGAGTCTCGGGGCGGGGCCGAGCGCAGCCTCTCCCACTCCCGAATCCTCTGTAGCCGGGTCACTCTTCTTAGGACCGCCCATTGGCGAGGCGGTCTGCACACTCATTTAGACGGAAGGTCCACTCAAAACTGCGTTCTTGGTGGGACTTGACCCAGTGGAAAGAGATCGGAGCAGTCTGCACGTGAAAGCGAAAGATGGCATCCCATAGGGGGGGCTTCGACCGCGTCTTGAACAGTTCGTGGGCCTCCCCTTCCAGATTCGCGTCCGATAGGGCCCGGTAGTCGGTGTAGACATGGACTCGCCGGGGCCTCCAGGCCATCTCCCGGATGAATTGGAGGCCCCCTGCCATAACTGCCAACACTTCCTGTTCACCACTAGAGGCTGGATTGTCCGCGTTGCCGTAGATGGCGATAATCTCGCGATTGTAGAATAGGAAAGCCCCGAAGCCCGCAGCGTTGCCATGTTCGGGAAAGCAGGATCCATCGGTAACGAGGATAGCGTCCCATGGTGACAGGGAGCCTGGAGACAGCTCGTCAGGTCGATCGAGGCGCGGCGCAAGGCGAGCAACAGGGAACCGTTGTTGGAATTCGTCAGGGAGCGAGCTGAGGCGCAGAGCAAACGCGTTGGATTGGAGTCGGATGATCAGGCCCCGGGTGTCCTCTCCGTTAGGAAGGTGGATACCCAGGTACTCCCCTGCTTCAGCTTCCAGGAACTCCATAAGCTTGGGAACCAAGTCAACGGGAGGGGCTGTATACACATCCTGAAGGGGAAGGTTGGCAGTATCCCATCTCTTAAGCTCATCTGAATTACGGTTCGGTCTCCGTTCGTTGTCATCCTCCGGCGGGAACTGCACTGTGTACTGGCGAAGGGACGGTGCCTTGTGGGCATTCATGAGGGACCTCATCCCTTCCACCCCCGCCTGAAGGGCTACCTCGGCAGATGACTGGATGACAGATTCCGTCTCACTGGGGAGAAGGGAAAGGGGGGCAGGATCCACATTACCTCGGAACACCAGATTGGTGAAATGCCCCTTGTCGATAACCTCCCCCGGTCTGAGGATCGGCGCACGGAGCCTGTCGCTTCCGAGAAGGAGCTCTCTCTGGTTATATTTGGAGTCCTCTGGGGGGGTCCATAGTGTAGCTCCAGGCCCCATCACTTGGTGAAGTCGGCGCTCCTCGTCTGCCAGGTCGGAGACACGTGTGCGGTAGAGGTCTGCATAGTGCTCCCGGAGAGCTTCGGGCGGGGGGGACTCCATGGCTGAGTCCGCTTGGACACGGAGGAGGAATTTGTGCTGATTACGGTCAAAGGCTTGGTTGTGGCGAAACCTATCCGGTCTCTTAGACTCCCTCTTGACTCGCTTGATGTCCTCGAGTCGAGAGTTAATCTTGCGTCTGGCCTTGGCAAGGACCTTCAGAGCGTCGGGCAGGAGACGTGATAACTCCAGCGGGTCATCCGACGACGTCTCATCCAGGATGTGCCCCACCAGATCCCCTTCCATTCGAAGCGTACGGCAAATGCTCATCCAGAGCCTGGATAAATGGGATCCGGGGTCCCTCGAAACCTGTCTCTGGAGGCCCCTCGTGATGGATTGCAGGGCAGTTAGCATGCGGGGTACCTTCGTTATCTTCTGCCTGGACTTAGGGGGTCTGGGCTGCCGCCTGCTCAATGGTGGAGGAGGCGGCTGAGCGTCCTGAATGACACTTGGCAGAGCAAGGCTAGGGACAGCCGGGGGAGCAGCGTCGTTCTCTATAGGTGCGGCAGCAACTGCGGCTTGGATGGCCTGCTTCAACGAAGCCTGGGGGGGCTGGGCCGTCCGCATGCTCTCTTCCATACACTGCTGGAAACTATCCCGCTGAGCTTGCGTCCACCTCTTGGGCTCCACTAGAGGCAGCGGGGGAGACCCGGAGACCACCGGGGCGACAATTCCATCTGGCCGGGCTTCCCTTCCCTCCGGACTCCGGGAAGAGGGGAGGGGGGGGGCTGGGCTGTCGGCTAGAGAAGGGGGGGGGGGGGGGGAGAGCAGACTCGATGATTTCTTCTACAGAGGAGGGGAGGGGCGGTGGACCCGGGAAACGATCGAAGCTGCCAGGCGGGGAGGAGGGGGGAGAGTCAACCGGGGCGTCGAGCGAGAGGAATTGACGCTCTAGCCGATCCCGGGCGATGTCTACTCGGGCCTGAATCCAGCGCTGCAGGGGGGGGGCCTCCAGGCGGTGAGACGCGATAGATTGAACAAGCCGCTCTTCCCTACTGAGGTGCGACAATGCAGTGATGGCGTCCTCCTCGTCCTCACTATCTCCCTCTGGCAACCCTTGCTCCTCCGGAGGATCCATCTGAGGGTCACTTTCCTGAGGACTCCAAAGGATGAGGCCGACAACGATCCAGGCCGAGGCCTTTGCGAGGATCCAGTCGGGTCGAAAAAACTCCTCAGGGCCAAAAGGCGCTTCCGGGATGGAAAGCTCCAGGAGACCATCCCTGGCCCCGACATCAATAAAGAGCATTGTGAGCTGCAGGATCGTTCTGAGGCGTTTGTAGCGAACAGCGGGCAGGGAGATGCCGAGAGGGCCGATGAACCGAGGCGCGTGGTCCCACGCCGGAGTCTCAGACCTGAAGTTGGCTGTGTGGTGGAGCAGGATGCGTCCCTTGATATCCTGTGCCCGAACAATGAGGACCCGCGGGCGGCGTCGCTGGACATAGCGAAGAACCCGTGGGGAGGAGAGTGCATGCCAGGAGGTGAGGAGCATGAGACTCCCGTCCTGGACAATGGATTCCAACGCCTTGGTGGTCCTGTCTGCCAATGGATTCCTGGATCGAAGGTGAAGCTGAGCTCCGAAGGAGGGAGATAGGAGAAACATCTGGCTTAACCATTGGTTGAGAGCTCCTTGGGAGAGCCGTGGCGCAGTGGGGGGGACCACCTTTTGTGGTGGAAAAGCCAGAAGTGGTTCTCGTACGTGCGAGGTGAGCGACAGGACATTGGTGCCATGGAAGCGCTCCAGATTGTATCTGAGCGTCGCAAAGGCAAGAGAGGCCTGCGCGCCTCCCCGAAGCCCGTCCCGAGACTGCTTGAAATCGCTAAACCACTTGGCGGACGGCTGGGGAAGGTGCTCCCGCATGCCTTGTTTGTAGACCCTGTAGACAGTAGAGAACCCCAGGGGGGCGGAGGAGGGCACTGGGCTACGGGGGAGGAGGTGCCGTTCAATGGACATGCCTTGCCCCAGCAGGGAGAACGCCCGAGAGTTGAAGGAGGCTGCATTGGTGGAATGCTCATCCTTCTTATCCGCTGTCATCTTCCGCAGGTTCCTAATAATCTTGCGTAGGCGCTGACGGAAATGTCGATTAGTCTTTGAGGCTGAGCTCAGTCCCAAGGCTGGGCGCTGGGCTGCGGAAAACGGGTGAAGAACCGCGACGGGGTCAGGAAGGGAGGAGACTGTCCGCTTGAACAGAAGTTGCACTCCATAAGAAGCAATCACCCTGCATGCAGTCAGGTTATGGAGGACCGAAACGGAGTCGTCGTCACACTTCACCCACTCCCCTGAACTGTTGCGGTCCAGGAGGAACGCGTGGGGAAGTTGCCGCGAGCGTGCGTTGCCTTCCATCTGAATGCAAATAACGCTTTGGAGAGAGTAGGAGGCCGGCTGCCCGTCTTGCGTCCACCGGTGGTCAAGAACGAGCGAGGGCAGGACAGAGATGTTGTGGTGCGCGGATCGAAGGGACCGTAGGTTCTGGAGTCCCAGCGGCCGATGAATGTCGAGGAGAAGACATTCTGCATGTGTCTGCAGCGTCCGAGTAGTCGCCCCTTGCCTGCCTCCGCAGTGGGCACAGCGGAAAGACTCAGAAGGACCACCAAGCAGCCATCTGTCCACGAGCTCAGAGAGGGGGAACGGGGAGCGGTCGCCGGCCAGGAGAGACAGGGAGAGAGGAAGAGCCCACGTGGAGGAAAGAGAGGTAGTGGAGCATCCCTGGCACGATGAAGTCGAAACCACGTGAGGGAGCCACGATTCCATAGACACTCCCCTCGGGAGGAAAGAGGGCCCGGCGTCCCGGAGCAACAACAGTAGGCCCCGAGCTGCCAGTCCGGTGTCGCCGCCGTCATGAAGGTCCGGACTGGGGAGGGTGCTGCGGAGAACAACCGGGTAGCGGAACCAGGCACAGGAGATGGGCTGGAATTCTTGCGAGGAGCTCTTCACCTGGGGGCGAAGCTCAGCCATCGTATTAATGATAGCGCTGATGGCCGTCATCTGAGGTCCGATCATGGACCTGGGTGGGCGTGCCGAGGCCCAGTTCCGTAGGAAAGCGGGAAGCTTGGGAAAGGATGAGAGGAGTTGGACCGCGCTTATTAAGAAACAGTACCGGTTATCCGGGTTCTTAATACCTCTGTAGGGAAGAGGAGGCGACTCCGCAGGAGCTTTACGGGGACATGCCATGTGTGGTGACATGACATGTGTGGTGTGTCCCTTGTGATATGTGTCCACAGCAACCCCTGCTCATCTCACAAAATGCCCAAGAACCCATAAACAGCCCAAGAAACGTATTCCCCCATCATATATGCATCCAAATGCATCCACAGTAGTCCATAACAAATTTCAAGTTTCCATATGAAAAACCATTTCCCGCCATATGATGTATGTGCCTCATGTACGGCAACCCTTGTTCATCCCCCAAAACACATGAGAACCCAAAAGCAACCCAAGAAATACATACCCCCAACACATATCCATCCAAAACATCCGTATTCCATCAATAAATGTCAAATTCCCTCATGAATAAACCATGCCGCATCTTCGAATCTGTGTGTGATTCTAATTGCCAGAGATGTCCAAAAGTTTCCGAGTTACGAGGAAAATCAAGTTTTCCATACCCCTAAACTATGTTTTTATT
This sequence comes from Paulinella micropora, assembly GCA_019918135.1. NCBI lineage: Eukaryota > Cercozoa > Imbricatea > Euglyphida > Paulinellidae > Paulinella > Paulinella micropora. The sequence continues at coordinate 155,736 of WBZZ01002886.1, forward strand.
AGCAACTCCATTGTTACAGTGACTCAATATTTAATAACATAACGAGCCTGAGTGTCTAACGACATGAAGAATGAGGAATACCTAATGTAGAAGGGACTCCGTACTCTCCAAGCCAAGGATAACCGACAGACCGGAACATAGAGTAATGCCATTATATACCGGGTGGGCCGGCATAAGATCAAAAAAATCATGTATGAAAATTCTTTAAAATTTGAAATTTAAATTTTTTAAATTTAAAAATTCAAGTTATTTTTTTGAGTTTACCACGGCGGGCAAAACCATCATCAGAATGAGAGCTTTCAAACAAAAAAAACCGCACTGAAAACGCTTGTCTGGTGGCTGAGATTCATGATATTAAATAAGCGTTCCACCCCACTCACTACTACCACCAGTTCAATCCCCTCAATTTACATATGCTAAGCGCGGCCACACCCAAACCGGCAAAATTCACCGTTACACTTCAAGTAGTAGAATGATATAGGTATTAATAAAATAGGTAACTGAGATGATTATTAATATCACTGGTGTCAGTGGGCCCGGGTATGCGGATTAAAGACTCATGATGATATTATACATCATTGTTATCAGTTAAAGTTAATAAATTGTCTACTGATTAATTAACAGCCAGGAGGCTCGGAAATCACTTGAAGGGTGCTGCTCAAACTACATTTTTTACGCAATCACTCTTTTAACATTAATTTAATTTGTGAGTTTGTATACAACTCTTCAAGTAGGCAGATAGAAAGAACTCTTAATAAGAACACTATGGCTGCTTTGAGTCCTGACTCTGAGTGAGCAGGTGAAATACAAGTAAATAGTAGAGAGGTCATTTCGTTTATTTACATAATTTCGAACTCATTGCAGGCTTGGGTGCAACGTACGATCCAGTGTAGAACGTAAATTGTGAGGTCTCCCGTTCTCAAACGGATAGTGTCGCGAGTCTTCAAGTAAACAGTCATAAACGGATAGTTGTCGGGTTCACGGTTGGACTTGAAAATTCCCGAAATTGATTTGGGAAGCCTCAAGGCGAAAATGACTGGCAATGGAAGACAAGTTAGATATTGTGTTTTTCCGTCCTTGTTCACAAATTTACCGTAAAGCGTTTTCACGGGAAAATCGGGGGAAAAGGTAATGCGAACAGGAAAAATGGCAATAGCTAAAAAGAACTTTGAACTGATCGTTTGAAATCATTTCTAAACGAAATCGAAAACTAGTTAGTGAAGTCGAAACGTCGTGCAGAGGACAATCTAATGAACCGGTCAAAAAGAGTATCTTATCAACGGTAAAGGTTTTGGCCGGTCGTTAAGATGCTCAGTCTGATAGCTCCCCCCCCCCCCCTCCCCCAGACCTAACGGTTGAGTTGAGTTGCGTACAGAATGAGTGATTAACGAACGAAGTATGTTGTCTCACTCAAAAAAAAGAGTGTCAAAAAGGAAAAAGACTGAGGTGGGTGAATCTCTCAAACCATTGGAGAGTAGAAGAGTGGTGCGTCTATACTTGCGCAATGCGGATGATGATCAGCTGGGGCCGGATATTCATGATTTGCAGCGGGACTGAGACAATTGAGGCGCAGTAGCGAGCGGTGATATCGGGAGGCGATATCGAGCCATAGAAAATTAGGTGGCAGGGATCACAAAGCCAAGATGAACCAATGAAGCACCAAGTATGCCGTGCCGATATAACCACTGAGGGGTTCAAGTTCGGTGAGAATAATCATTGACCTGCAGGCACAAGAGGCGATCAAGGACTTACATGGGTACGCCGGTCATGGCGTAATATTTCTAGGGACGATGACGGTTCATGTGGGAAAAGCGCTGGGCGGGGGGCGGGTGAAGCCATTACGATGGGTAACGTTGTAATGTACTATTAATACCCGTTACTCCACCTAGTCAATTTACCGGTAATTTGGATAGTCTTAGTCATAGGCAAGTTCATAGGCCGGACACTTATTAATACCTTTATTACTGACAAGGACACTTTCTAGAGTATTCGCGAATCATAGTCTGGAATGCCTAGAATCAAGTGAGTATTACCATTCTGTTAAGGTCACCACATTTTGTGTGACCCAAAGTCATTAAAAGTCTTTTCTTCGGTTATTCCCTACCCTTAGCGGGGTAGCTTCCCTAAACTCTGCGTTTGAGTGATAGATTACTTTGGTTATGAGCCTTGTCAAGGAGGCAAGCGTGCCAAAGCACGTATTGAGTCAAGTGCCCATATTCGAGGGCAACGACCAAAGCTTTTGGCCTTGGTCAAGCAAGTTTCAGAAGCACATGCAGGGGATATCTGTCCACGTGGCAGAGATGGTATCTGTGGCATTAGCCGACCCAGCTAAAGCCAAAAGGGATTTTCCTTACGACGAAGCAAGGGCTAAGACGGCAGAAGACTTAGAAGAGCCCGACACGCCCATAAGTGATAGTGAGGAAGATGAAGAGTCAAACACCTCTCAGAGAGGAAGACAGAGACCCCAGACAAAGAAAGAAGATATCAAACAGCCAGAAGGTTGGGATAAAATGACAGCAGAACAAAAGAGAGAGTGGAAAGAGAAAGAAGCGAGGAAAAAGAAAAGACAAAGTATGAAACAACACACAAGAAGAAAGACAGCTATCCGCAAAGAGAAGAAATATTATGAAAGGATGAAAACTTTGCAGTTATGTCTGTCTGTGGCTTTTTCCAAAGACAATGTATCTAATTTCCTGCGAACACAGAAGACGAAAGGACCCATTGAAGAGTTGATAGTAGTAAGAGATCAATGGGGAGGCGTTTCCGGAGCAGGTAGGTACATGTTAGAGGAAGAGTTTGAGAGAACGAGACCAAGGGCAGGTCAGAGGTATGTAGACTGGCTAAATGAATTTCTCGAAAGAAAATCCAGCTTGAAAGTTTACGTGGGGCGCCATTTTCCGATGAGGAAGCAAAGAGAAAGCTATTTAAGAAATTGCGCTACCATCCAGCTTTCGGGGCCAGACTAAGACCAAATTTCTCGGAACTATGCGAAGCATCTAGAGAAAGATGGTTAATGTGGGAAGAAAAAGAAAGACGTAACAATTTCCGTGAGAGAAAAACTCAAATTCGCAAAGACAACAACAAGAAATCTCGGGATGGCAAGCAGCGGCAAGAGACCAATCTCCTGATGAATAATAAAGGGAAAAGGGGAGACAATAAACCGGGACCAACGACAGCTCCAAACTGGACGCTCAAAGTCACGTGTTTCGGATGTGATGCCAAAGGCCATACCATGAGATATTGTCCGGTGATTTCGGAAAAGTTCCGCAAAGAAGGAAAATTAAAACGGAATCAAACGGAAGACAAAGGCACGGAACAAGAAAAGAACGAACAAAAGAACAATTACAAAAACAAAAAGAAACCCTTCATAAGAAAAAGAAAGCACTCACTTTGATAACAACCGGCAACGACAAAAACGAAGACGAACAAAGTGACTCTGACACAAACGTTGCTTTAATCCATATGGGGAATACTTATGATAAGAGCGATGATAATGAGGGAGAAAGAGAAAGAGATGACGAGCAACCAAGCTCACCTCATCACAAATCTACAAGTCCCCAAGCCCTTTTGAACGATACAAAGACTACACCTAGGGTAGGGAATAGACATAGTGAGAGTGGAGAAGGACGGGACGTGCGGTTAGTATCGGCCACCCTACGAGGTCCCTCCTCACTACGGGGAGAAGGCAAGGAAGAGCGGTTGGTATCCGCCACCCCACGATGTTCCCCAGTCACCCCTAACCCTAACGAAACTCCTTTGAGGCTTGAGAGTTCTTACGGAGTCACGCCTGACACAAAATGTGCCGGAATAAACAGACGCAAAAAACCGTGTAATGTTTCCGTTGAAAAATCAAAAGGAAAAGGAATATACGCAAATCACGCGAAACGATTATCTTATGCGAGGTACTGCGGATATCACGCCACACAAGACCCAGATTATCCGGAGTTGGATTTGTCGGTAAGTCCCGTGTTGCGTCCCCCCAAATCTCCTTACTACCCAGACGAACGAGGTCTTAAAGCTGCGGCATTGGAAAAGTCTCATAAAATTACGCAAAGACTCGTTTTCGGGGAATTTGAAACTTTACGTGACACCAAAATTTCCACAAGTCCACAAGTCTCGCAAAATATTCCGCAACAACCACGCAAACATAATCCATTTTCTAGTCAGCGGACCGGCCAGAGCAGAGAAGGGAGAGAAGAGAGTGGAGTGGATGAGGGAGAGCAACGACTTGGGCCCACTTCTGTCAACAAGTTTGGCAACCAAATAGGTCCCACCTCACAACAACTCCAAATCTCTAGTTCTAGACCAATCACAGCACTCCCACCAACACAGACAACAAACACGCAACCCATCAACCCTCCCGTCATAACCTTCAAAGATATAAATGAAATAGCTAAAACGTTGATGAATGAGTGCGTGAGGGGAATGAAGGAGAAGTGATGCGTGTCGTGAGTGGCGAGCTAGAGAGAGATGACTTTTTGACTGACATAGTAAGAGCAATAGAAGGAGTGTACTTGGAGAGAGCAGTCAGACAGAGTCCCATCACTACACCTCCACAACTCACAGAAGAGGGACAAGGTGAGGGTAGAGGAGTCTCTGAGGGTGAACTAGAAACAGAGACAGAGACAGAAGGAGAGACAGAGCATGTACTGATACATGTGAGAAAAAGAGTGATGAAAAAGAGAGACATGACAGTACAGGATAGTGGAGCAAGCACAGACATATCATGCAGAGAAGACAGATTGACGGATGTCGATGAGATAGACCCGGTAGAACTACTGACAGGTAATGGAGAAAGGGAGTTGAGTAAGTCAGGAAGAGCTAGGCTGACTGTGATAGATGGGAAAGGAAGGCCTAGAGCAGTAGAAAAAAAGATATTACTCGACACTACCTTACCAGTTAGCATAGTCTCTACAGGACAGATGGACCACAGACACAACAGATCAGTCATCCACCAAAACGGACAGTTAGTAATACTCAAACACCCCATCCACATTAACGAGAGTGACATATTAGTAAGGGGAAGATTGACTAAGAGTATGATATATAGATGGGATGACGAATATGATGAACCATTGAAAGTCAACGAAAGATATGATCCTTTCGCAACAAGGGGGTAGAAGGGGAGGGAAGCCCCACAAATGAGAACAAAAACGAGACAAGTAAGCATGAAGTAAATAAGAGAGAGAAAGAATTACACGTAGATATAGTATTATATGAAGCTTACCCCAGAAAGTCAGACAAACCTAGAAAGATAGGAATCAAGCTTTTTCACTATGCCTGTGGGCATTATGGGTTAACAAAGATGCGCCTTTTGGCAAAAATTTTGAACATTAAGTTAGTTGGTGACGAGAGCGATGTGAGATTTTGTGAATCTTGCATGATAGGAAAGTCTAAACGTTTGCCACGTTTTGCAGTTAATACAATAGAAAGAGCCCAAAAGCCAGGTATAATTCTACGCATAGACACATCAGGACCGTGGGCAACTAGATCAATAGGTGGTAAACGGTATAAATTTTCGGTCACCGACGACTACTCACTGTTCATTCTTGACTTTTATTTAGCCCATAAGAATGAGTTTGTAGATTGCTTAAAACTAGCTGTAGCCTTTTATGAGAGACAGACAGGAAACAAAGTAAAGGAAATTCGCGCAGATCAAGAATTCCATATTCCGGAGGAAGTCATTAAGTGGTGGAAAAATATTCGCTTTATTTGGAAAACCTCCGCGACAAACGATAAAGACGGGAATCCTATTGCGGAAAAAGTGAATGATATTACGGCGGGCCTGCACGAGCAATGAGATATCACGCTAAATTACCGCCGCAATTCTGGGCAGAATTAGAATACGCAGCAACAACCATTCACAACATACTACCGGCAATTCACGGGGAACGCAAAGGAATTTCGCCTTATGAGCAGCTGTTAGGTAGAAAACCAACACTCTTTCATTTAAAACCAATAGGATGTATGGGTGTGTTACATATACCTAAGACTAAAGTGCGGAAGGGAGAGTACAGAGGGAAAAAGGTGATGCTAGTAGGATATGATCTATTTCAGGAACTATACCGCGTATGGGATGGTAAGAAGATAATTTCCGGAGTGAGAGATGTGAGATTTAATATTCACAAAATCGGTAAACAAGCTCATCCTCCTAAACTAGTGTCGTGGGATAATGATGACTCTGAGGGGGAGAATGAGAATGAGAGCGAGCAACCACACACATCTCCACAAGCGTCACCACCCCAATCACCACCCCAATCACCACCCCAATCACCACCCCAATCACCACCCCAATCACCACCTCAATCACCTAAGTCACCACACAACGTCAACAACGACCACCCAACAACACACTTTGATGAAGTTGAGGGGGAGACAGAGAGTGTTGATATCGATGCGAATGAGAATGAGCATGAAAATGAGCATGTGGAGAAGAATACATTGGATCACAAACATACAAGCCTACACACAAGTCCAGAGCCACATTATCCACAACAATTACCCCCAGAGCACAAGATCAAGCCACAAGAGCATACAAATGAACAAGATCCAACAGATCCACTAAAAATACATGAAAGAAGAGCATACGAAGAAAAATCACCACCATCTAAGGGATTAACGTGGGAGCAGAGTCAGAGAGTAACGGAGAGTAACATAATCCCCGGTAAAAGGCAGCGCAAGGCAGTAGAGAGATTTACCCCTAGCAATGAGCCCAAGAGAGAAAAGAGAGAGGCTCAAGAGCTAATAGGTAAGGTAGTAAGAGTGCCCGCGCGTGCATGGGGAGATGGATGGGCGAAGAAAAAGTACGGTGAGGGATGTGAGAGCATAGTACGAGTAGGGGTAGTCAGCAGAGTGAGTGACCCCAGAGATAGACTCGTAGTAAGAGACAGACCTCAGCCCACCCACATAGTTAAGTTTGAGGACGAAGAAGAACGGATGTTGAATTCGGAAATCCTCAAATACTCCGTGAAAGATCCCGAATACCCGTTACAAAGTCCCGCTATATGTTTTTATGCGATGACCGTATGGTGGCAGATGAGATTCGTGATTTTTATTTGTATGTGGATATCAGAGTACCCAAAGATGTCATAGAGGAAGGTTTGACAGCTAAAGATGTTTTAGAGGGTATGAAAACAGAGCTAAAAGCGCTTCAATCCTTTAACACATACACATGGGTACCCCATAAGGAGGCAAGCAAGGCAGGAGTTAGTAAGATAGTTAGATTGACATGGGTTCACAAAGTAAAGCTAGATGAGAACGGGAAAAAGTTCATAAAGTCTCGTTTAGCTTTACGGGGAGATATGTGTTAGCTATAACCCAGATCAGCTCTTTGTTCCTTGCGCCGCGCACCATTCACTTTTATTTCTCGCCAAACTAGCTGCCTGGCACAAACACAAACTATACAGCATAGATTTTAAAAATGCATACCTAAATGCTCGTATGAATGACCCTGTTTATGCATATGCGCCAGAGAGTGTAGACAGAGAAGGGCATGAGGGGATGATATGGCGTATAGATGGTGCTTTATATGGTGCACCACAGGCAGGAAGAAGATGGTATGAGATATTAGCACCCAAGTTAGAGGAGCTAGGTTTTAGGTTGCTAGATTCAGACTTATGTATATTTGTAGAAAATGATAAAGCTTTGAGAGAGGCGATAGTAGGGATATTTCATGTTGATGACTTGTTGTTCACCGCACCAAACAAACAAGCATATGAGCGTTTTGCGTCCGCATTAGAAAAACATTTCCCGCTCAAAAGACTCGGTATTGCCCGTGAATTCAAAGGAATAGAGATAGAGCAATCGAACGGGAAAATAATTTTGCATCAGCGAAAATATCAGCAGCAGATACTAAAAGAGGTAGGCTACGATTCTGCTAAACCCGTTAGTACTCCAGCGCAAGAACATTTCACGGAACCGATGTCGGAATCAGCTAGCTTGCGAAAATTTTCAATTCCTAGTCTAGTTGGTCGTTTGCTATTTCTCGCAAAGATGACAAGACCCGATATAGAACAAGCACTAAATTCGGCAAGTGTCATGCAAACTATCGATAAGGGAATAACTTATGCGATGTTAGGCAGAATCTTTCGTTATTTAGTTAACTCTTATCGAGGTTTAGCTTACCATGAGCCTAAGTCAGAGCAAGAAGGGCAAACCTATCCAAAACTTTCCATGTGGCCCGACGCGGCTCACAAAGTTTGTAAGAAAGCAGGGAAGTCCCGCACTGGATTCGTGATCATATGGGGCAGCGATCCAGTTGCATGGGTATCAAAGCGACAGAGTCGCATCGCCCTGAGTTCCAATGATGCTGAAATATTTGCGGCAACTGAATGCATTAGAGAGGGACTTGCACTAAAACACATTACACAAGAACTAAACATAGCCCAAAAGAGCCCGATAGAATTATTCGAGGATAACTCTCAAACAGTCTTAGCGGCAGAGAGGGGTATGTCAGGTAATAGAACTAAGCACTTACCTTTAGAATTACACTTTATGCACCACCTACAGAGAGACGGTGAGATTAAGTTTGTAAAAGTAGGTACGAAGAAGCATTTACCGAAAGAACAATTCGAGTATTTACTTAACAAATTTACGGTAAAGCTCAAGTAATTTCGGGATTTGAGTGTCCACTCACCTATATTTGCTTTGAGTGTTTTGTGCAGTTTGTTGCTTGTTGCAGCAGCTTTGTTTTGCGCATGGGTCAAGAGCCGTCGAGCCGAGGCTGGGTAGCCGACTGCCACGCGAGGCCGGCAGCCGCGAGGCTTTCCCTGGCTAACTTAGCAATTTAAATTTTTTTCTATCATTCTTTCTGTCCTAGAATAGGAAATCTGAATTTTTTTTGATTTTGCTACCCTCTACTGGAAGCGCTTGCAAATTTTTGAACACATACATACTTCATACATGTTACTGCATGAGTACACATATATACATACATAGAGGATGTGATGTAAATGGGAGTAACCCATAACTGATCCTCAACACTATTTTTTTATATTTACACACTAATATAGCCTATGACTTGCGACTAAGGGGGAGCGTTGTAATGTACTATTAATACCCGTTACTCCACCTAGTCAATTTACCGGTAATTTGGATAGTCTTAGTCATAGGCAAGTTCATAGGCCGGACAGTTATTAATACCTTTATTACTGACAAGGACACTTTCTAGAGTATTCGCGAATCATAGTCTGGAATGCCTAGAATCAAATGAGTATTATTGCTGTTGACATTCAAGACAACAACAAAAATTAGTTTTTAATTTTTGTTTCAGATTTTCATTTTTGTGACAGTTTTTCATTTTTGTGACAAAAATTCAAATTTTCAAATTTAACTGTAACATTTCGCGAAAATTTACGATATTTTGCGGACGAATATAGCCGTTAATTTGAAAAATTCAAATTTTCACCCAAAATCAAAATTCCAACCAAAACTGAAATTCCAACCAAAACAGAAAAATCAATTTTTTTTGTTGTCTTGAATGTCAACAGCAATACCATTCTGTTAAGGTCACCACATTTTGTGTGACACAAAGTCATTAAAAGTCTTTTCTTCGGTTATTCTTTACCCTTAGCGGGGTAGCTTCCCTAAACTCTGCGTTTGAGTGATAGATTACTTTGGGTAAAACCCACTTGAGAGTGATAGGGGGTGGCTACTCCTTGGACTGAGCTTGCTTGCCCTTCTGGAAGACATGTTTTACATTACAATAACGGTTAGAATAATTTCTGACAGCAGTTACTCGTGATATGACAGTTACGTCATTTATTATATGTCGATAGGACTGATTTACCAATTATTTACGACTGACCTAATTAATGAATTTGGTATTGTCAGCCAGTCACATGTTATGGTTTTGCCGCCTTCAGTTTGGCGGTAATAATTTTACTCAATAAATCTCTCACAATCTGTTCAACTGCGAACTACCAAAGTGTCCCGGTCTTCAACCCGGCCTCTGTCAACTAAGCTACCGGATTTATAAATACATTGGGTTATGAGTGCTTCTGCGACGAAGGATGCGGCGACTGTGATCCTGCAAGGCAAGGCGCCTGCGTTCATCGATGATATTAAGGGGAGAAGCTGGGATGACTGGTTTGCGCAGGCAAGGGCGGATTTGTCCTCGGTCGAATGCTGGGAATATGTCGCGCCTTTGGCTGATGTACTGAGATGGCGGTCCGAGATTGAAGCTGAGCCTGCGGCGGGAGCACCGGATGCGGCTTACGGGGACCGGAAGGAGAACAAGAGAGAGGCTAAGGCGAGGGAGGCAAAGGCTCCTGCGGACGCAAAAGCTGGACCGGGGGCAGGAGATGGCATTACTTTGACCATGCAACAGCGACGGAAGATCATAGCCAGAAGGGCGCATATCTTCATGTGGTTGTACAAAGCGCTAGAGTACGGATCGCCGGCGGAGAGGATTGTCAGACACTTGGTCAGAGAGCCTGCGCTGCGACCGGAGGAGCTCGTCGGCATCCTGCGTCAACGCTACCAAGGGAATGCGGCCCACCAGAAGCAGAAAAGGAACAGCATCGTAAGCAACTGGCAATTTAATGCTAAAGATGATATGATGGCACAGCTGAGGGACTTTATGAGTCATTGTGAGTTCCTAGAGGATCATGGTGAACCGGTCAGTGTCACACTGCAGATGCAGTTCGTGAAGACCGCCCTGGCAAAGTGTGCAGAGAAGCATTTGTGGAAGCCGTTCTTGGATGCGCAAGTTACCAATCCATCGCTGGAGTGGGACGACTTCGAAGCGGCCTTCGAAAGGAGAGTAATCGCTAATGAAGAGCAGAGGATGGCTACCAAAGAGGAGGCGGCGATGTGGGCGAACGGGCAAGCGAAAGTTGGCAAGAGCGACAAGGGGGATAAGGGCGGCAAGAGCGATAGGCCGAAGCTGGAGTGCTACAACTGTTCAAAAGGCCACAAGTACTTCAGGTGCATGGAGAAGTGTCGCATACCTGGGCACGAGCATGTAGGCAAGTCGTGCCCAACGCTCAAAGACAGGTACCGCAAGAAAATTCCTAAGGAAGAAAAACCGAAGAAAGATGTCGCGGCAAATGGAGGGAGAGACCAAGGACGCAAAGGTTCTGGTGCCCCGAGGAACCCCCCCGCCGCGGCCGTGTCGTGTATGGCGTTTGATCTAAGACGTCAAAGGCGAGCAACGATGGTTGATCCTGTTCCAAGATATGCAGTGGGTGAGGAGGAGTACCTGGCTCCGGCGGCGGATGGTTCGGGACTGCGGGTGATACCTAAGAAGGGTGAGAAGACGTGTGGGTATGCATTTATGGCTCAGAATGAGACGAGGTTCGTTTTTGTGGCACCACCGGAGAGCGAGGCTGAAGGGAACCAAAGCAATGGGACGGTGAACGTAGCCGACTTCTGTACGGTGTTCAACAATGCTCCCCTGGCGGAGTTGCATTGGTGGAAGTGGTACTACAATCTCCGCATCTCTCCGGACGAATGGGAGCAATGGGCTAGTGGACTGTCGGGGGCTGAACCTTGTGGCAAAGACACGCCGGTACCCTTGGAACGTGAAGCGTGTAGTGTCACCCAGCTTGCCAAGCCCAAGATGTGCTCTAGATGCAAAATGGTGGCGTACTGCGATAGAGGGTGCCAGAGAATCGACTACCCAGCCCATAAGGAGTTCTGCAAATGGACGCAGAACGAATGCAAGGAAGACTAGGCTAAAGTCGTCGAGAGTGGCCGCGAGCCTGGGGGGTTGGGACCTCATAGTCTGAATGAAACGAGACGAAGAGTGGATGTGGCCTACAGAAGGCTGCTGAGGTATTGTACCGTCAGACCGGACGTGGGGGAGAGTGCTATGGCGCTACAACCGAGGTACAACGACATCTTGCTGCTGATGGGCCCGCCCAAAGAAGCAAACGAGTATGTACAGGCGAGCTGGGACATACTGCAAGAGGCGAAGAGGCATGTGACCTCGGAACCGGAACGGGTGATGCTACGTGCCAAAGAAAGTTACTTCCCCTGGGTATATCAACTGTCTTCGATTGAGGCTGCTACAGAGCAGGCGTTGGCGCAACGGCGTGCTGGGCTAAACACATCAGCTACGACAATGGGTCGAAGTGGTGGCACTAGTGATGTGATTGCAGGACAGGGGGAGTCGGCTTACAGTGAAAGACGAGTTGGACGATGGGAAGAGGAGCGAACGGTCATCACACTAGAGGGCGGTGGAGGTGATCCAGTACCCCGGAATGTGATGGATGATGAAAAGAAGCCACCAAACACGCCGCCTACGCAGTTGGTTAGCGACAATGCACAAGATGATGATGTGGAAATGACAGAGGAAGGGAGGTCTATGCAAGAAGGAGGGCTGCATCGCGATGGAGGAGGTACCTCTACTGGTGGAGAATACACCGTATCTATCTACCAACGCGAGTATACGGAGACGTTGATGGCAAGGTTCAAGAGGAGCGACGGGCGTCCATGGATGCCGGCCAAGACGCCGTGGTTGCCGGAGGGATCGAAGATGGTGCTGGCGCTGGGGGAGTACTCGCCACAGGAGATTGTAGGGAGTTACATCTACTTGAAAGCGAGTTGCCCGGAGTCGGTTCTTCCGTTGAGTTACCTGGCTGAGCATCAGTCCGACAGGAGCAAGTTCGATTATCGAGCGGCGGAGCAGCTATTGCGCTATTTCCTGTTCGTCAAGAATAGGGGTGTTAAGTTCTCGTCGAATTGCAACCGTACGCCGGAGGCGGACTCAGATTCGTCCTTAGGAAATGGAAGTCGCATGTACTCGCGAACAGGGGGTGTGGTGTTCCTGGCGGATGTGCCTGTGATGGTGAGGGCTTCCAATCAGAAGCATTTGGCCACAGGCACGCAAGAGAGTGAAACCTATGCGGCTTCGGAGGTGTTGCATGATCTTGAGTCGGTGCGTAATATGATTCGGGCTCTGCCTTGGTCGGATGAAAACTAATTGAAAGACGAGTTGATGGCGACGCCGACCCTCAATGTCGACAATCAGGCTACGGTGTGTACTGCGCCGGAATCGGTGTTTGGTAAGAAGCTGTGTCATATTGCTCTGAGGCATTACCATTTGACTGAGGCGATGAGGAAGGGGGAGGTTGTGATGCGTTGGGTCCCGTCAGCAGACAATCGCGCCGATGTTCTCTCAAAGAAAATCGCTAGCCCCTCCTTGTTCAAGAAGGGGGCAGACAGACTGTCTGGACATCAGTCCAAGTAAGCATTACTGAGGATGCTTATGCCTTTGCTCATTACTAGAGTTGTCCTATGACTCTAGTGATAAGGTTAGAATATATTTGTGACTTCTACCTCACTAGTGAACTACCTCTGAAATTAGGGGGAGCTTTACATTACAATAACAGTTAGAATAATTTCTGACAACAGTTACTCGTGATATGACAGTTACGTCATTTATTATATGTCGATAGGACTGATTTACCAATTATTTACGACTGACCTAATTAATGAATTTGGTATTGTCAGCCAGTCACATGTTATGGTTTTGCCGCCTTCAGTTTGGCTGTAATAATTTTACTCAATAAATCTCTCACAATCTGTTCAACTGCGAACTACCAAAGTGTCCCGATCTTCAACCCGGCCTCTGTCAACTAAGCTACCGGATTTATAAATACATTGACATGAAGCGGGAAGGATTCGCCTGTGATGAGAGTACCTCGAAGACGTTTAAGAACGCTAGCGGAGAGCCGGCCTTTGTCCTTGATCTTTTTGAAGGGACGCCATGTGATGTGTCGATGAACGACTTGATCGTTGGTGATATCGAAGAGGAGGGGCTTCCAGAAAGCCAGGGGTTTACTCCAGCTGTGAATGGTAGCTTTGTCCTTTGTGTCTTCGTAGATGGGGCGGAAGAGAGGGTTGGTGTCCGAAGTGATACCAAGCTGATGGACCACGAGGTCATCCTCCTCGTCTTCCGGATCCTCGTCCAAAACAGTGCCAAGTTTGACTTGGTTACGGTCGATGAAAGTAACGACTTCACCAGTGGTGCAGTTGACAGTGTCGCCATCATAGTCGTCCACCATTAGTCGATATCTCATCTATCTATCTATCTGTCTATCTGTCTATCTATCTATCTATCTATCTATCTATCTATCTATCTATCTATCTATCTATCTATCTCTCGCTTGTTGAGCCCGGAATAAAACCTACAGTGCTCTGTCGGTTTATACTAGCTCGAAACTCCATCTGCTTACTGGTCCCTCTGTAATGGAGGTGGGAGCTCGTTCTGCAAGGGGCGCTTTATGGAACGAGCCCTGGCCCCGCCTGGGACCAGGAAGCTTTGGTATTGCCTGTATCAGTCCCTTCCGTGCAAACATCACGGCTTAGCTGGGCATCGGGTTAATACTTTACCCACAGACTTCCTGGTTGACGAAATCAGAAGCTCCTTTTTTCTGACATTAGTCGATATTTCATCAGTTGATCTTATCACTTACTCTACGGAATGAACCAAGGCCACTTGAGGTGTCACTGACCCTCTCTTGGGCTTGATTTTTTGAAATGGGTGCCATCTGTCGACAGACAGAGAATTAGGGGATGGTGTGGGTGTGCTGGGCCCGTGGTGGGGTGCCTTATGTGTGCCTAGCCATACGCCTATAAGTCATATGCCGAAATAGTGACGGGAAGCACAATCCTGTTTCCTCAGGGTGCCCTTTCTCGCTTGTTGAGCCCGCAATAAAACCCACAGTGCTCTGTCGGTTTATACTAGACTGTCGAACAGTCTCGAAACTCCATCTGCTTACTTGGCCCTCTGTAATGGAGGTGGGAGCTCGTTCTGCAAGGGGCGCTTTATGGAACGAGCCCTGGCCCCGCCTGGTACCAGGAAGCTTTGGTATTGCCTGTCCCTTCCGTGCAAACATCACGGCTTAGCTGGGCATCGGGTTAATACTTTACCCACAGACTTCCTGGTTGACGAAATCAGAAGCTCCTTTTGTCTGACATTAGTCGATATTTCATCTATCTATCTATCTATCTATCTATCTATCTATCTATCTATCTATCTATCTATCTATCTATCTATCTATCTATCTATCTATCTTACATGCGAAAACCTACCGACGCACCGCTATTCCCTCCGGATTGGCTGCCGTCACCCTCCCAGTGCGTGCTCTGCACCGCCTGAACCCCCTGGAGGAGATTTTGCTCATGTTCACCCTTACGACGACCTTTCGGGCCTCCTCGAAAAGAAGAGCCCAAAAGCGCACGTCCATCCGGACTACAAGTCGCAACCCGGCATTATCAACCTGGATTCCACCCACTGTGTTGACGCCGAGACATACTCCCATTTCGTCCATCGGACAAGAAGTGCCCCGAAAGAACCAACCGAAAGAAGAAAACGCCTGGTATTGCCATCAACACCAAGCGAATGGAAAGGCATTGAAGAAGAACTCCAATCCGCACTCCCTCTCATCCTCCCCTCCTCTCTCATCAAACGCTTGTCGTGTGACGAAGCAGTAGCGAAATTTGAAAGATATCTCTACGACTTCATATCACAACGGGTACCTCAAACAAAAACACAAGAACAAGCTCAAAACACTTGGACTAACGGCTTCCTTTTCTTTCTCTTCTTCCTTATCCTCCCACTCTCCATTCCTAGATTGCCTTTTTCTTCAACGTCCTTCCTCCTCTTCTTTTTCCAGAATACAGTCTACCCGTGATTCCCATCCCGGACACATGCACAGTACACAAATTATTGTTTGATGTGAAACTGCGTTCCTTTGCAAGGACTACATTCCTTTGCGACATCTCATCTATCTATCTATCTATCTATCTATCTATCTATCTATCTATCTATCCATCTATCCATGTATATATCTATGTGTGTGTATGTATGCTAGGATATTTACTCTATGCCTTCAATCTCTACTTAAGTAACAAGATGTAAAGTAATATACTATGTATGCATGTATATGTTATGTATCTATCTATCTATCTATCTATCTATCTATCTATCTATCTATCTATCTATCTGTCTATCTATCTATCTACTATCTATCTATCTATCTATCTATCTATCTATCTATCTATGTGTGTGTATGTATGCTAGGATATTTACTCTATGCCTTCAATCTCTACTTAAGTAACATGTTGTAACGTAACATACTATGTATCCATCCATCCATCCATCCATCCATCCATCTATCTATCCATCTATCTATCTGTCTATCTATCTATCTAGCTAGCTAGCTAGCTAGCAAGCTATCTATCCATCCGTCCATCCATGTTTGTGTATCTATTAGGATATTTACTCTACTGTATCTATACTAGCATATTTACTCTACTGTATCTATACTAGCATATTTACTCTACTGTATCTATACTAGCATATTTACTCTACTGTATCTATACTAGCATATTTACTCTACTGTATCTATACTAGCATATTTACTCTATTGTATCTATACTAGCATATTTACTCTACTGTATCTATACTAGCATGTTTACTCTACTGTATCTATACTAGAATATTTACTCTACTGTATCTATACTAGCATATTTACTCTACGCCTTATCTATACTAGCATATTTACTCTACTGTATCTATACTACCATATTTACTCTACTGTATTTATACTAGCATATTTACTCTACGCCTTATCTAAACTAGCATAATTACTCTACTGTATCTATACTAGCATATTTACTCTACTGTATCTATACTGGGATATTTACACTATACCTACTAGGATATTTACTCTACGCCTTCCATCTCTATTTCAGCCCGGTCTTTACTCTCTTTACTTACTTACTTACTTACTGGCTTTACTTACTTACTTTACTAGGATATTTACTCTACGCCTTCCATCTCTACTTCGGCAGGGTCGTCCGTGTTATATGGTACACTACTTGCAAACTTTACTTACTTATTTCGTTTACTTACTTACTTACTTACTCACTTACTTGCTTGCTTACTTACTTACTTGCTTACTTACTTACTTACTTACTTACTTACTTACTTACTTACTTACTTACTTACTTACTGACTTACTGACTTACTTACTTACTTATTATATATATATTCTTACTTACTTACTTACTTACTTACTTACTTTACTTACTTACTTTGCTTATTTATTTTACTTACTTACTTTACTTACTCTACGCCTTCCGTCTCTACTTCAGCAGGGTCGTCCGTGATATATGGTACACTACTTGCAAGTAACTTTACTTACTTATTTTGTTTACTTACTTACTTCTTACTTACTTACTTACTTACTTTACTACTTACTTTACTTACTTACTTACTTACTTACTTTACTTTACTTACTTACTTACTTACTTACTTACTTACTTACTTACTTACTTACTTACTTACTTACTTTACTTACTTACTTTACTTACTTACTTTACTTACTTACTTTACTTACTTACTTTACTTACTTACTTTACTTACTTTACGCCTTCCATCTCTACTTCAGCCCGGTCGTCCGTGATATATGGTACACTACTACAAGCAAATAAGTAAAGTAAGTAAGTAGGTAAAGTAAGTAAAGTAAGTAAGTAAAGTAAGTAAGTAAGTAAGTAAGTAAGTAAAGTAAGTGAGTAAAGTAACAAAGAAAGTAAGTAAGTAAATAAAAAAGTAAAGTAAGTAAGTGTATAAGTAAGTAAGTAAGTAAGTACGTAAGTAAAGTAAGTAGTAAAGTAAGAAAAGTAAAAAAAGTAAGTAAGTAAGTAAGTAAAGTAAAGTAAAGTAAGTAAGTAAAGTAAGTAGTAAAGTAAGTAAAGTAAGTAAGTAAGTAAGTAAGCAAGTAAGTAAGCAAGTAAGCCAGTAAGTAAGTAAGTAAGTAAAGTAAGTATAGTAAGTAAGTATAGTGAGAAAGTAAGTAAGTAAGTAAGTAAGTAAGTAAAGCCAGTAAAGTAAGTAAAGTAAGTAAGTCTGTGTTATATGGTACTCGACATACAAGCAAGTAAGTAAGTAAGTAAGTAAACAGCAGGCAAGCAGTAAGTAAATTAGTAAGTAAGTAAGTAAAGTATGTAGTAAAGTAAGCATGTAGTAAAGTAAGTATGTAGTAAAGTAAGTAAAGGTAAAGTAAGTAAGTAAGCAAGTAAGTAAGTCAGTAAGTAAGTAAGTAAACAAGTAAGCAAGCAAGCAAGTAAGTAAGTAAGTAAGTAAGAAGTAGAGTAAGCAACGAAGTAAGTAAGGAAGTAAGTAAGGAAGTAAGTGTGTAAGTAAGAAAGTAAAGTAAGAAAGTAAGTAAGTAAGTAAGAAAGTAAAGTAAGCAAGTAAGTAGGTAAGTAAGTAAAGTAAAGTAAGTAAGTAAAGTAAGTAAGCAAGTAAGCAAGTAAGTAAGTAAGTAAGTTAGTAAGTAAAGTAAGTAAAGTAAGTAAAGTACGTGACTAAGTAAGTAAGTAAGTGAGTAAGTAAGTAAAGTAAGTAAGGAAGTAAAGTAAGTAATGTCAAGTAAGTAAGTAAAGTAAAGTAAGTAAAGTAAGTAAGTAAAGTAAGTAAGTAAGTAAGTAAAGTAAGTAAAGTAAGTAAGTAAGTAAGTAAGTGAAGTAAAGTAAGTAAGTAAAGTAAGTTAAGTAAGTAAGTTAAGCAAGTAAGTAAGTAAGTAAAGTAAAGTAAGTAAGTAAGTAAATAAGTAAAGTGAGTAAAGTAAGTAAAGTGAGTAAGTAAGTAAGTAAATAAGTAAAGTAAGTAAGTAAGTAAGTAAGTAAAGTAAGTAAGTAAAGTAAGTAAGTAAGTAAGTAAGTAAAGTAAGAAAGTAAGTAAGTAAAGTGAGTAAAGTAAGTAAAGTAAGTAAAGTGAGTAAGTAAGTAAGTAAATAAGTTAAGTAAGTAAGTAAGTAAAGTAAGTAAGCAAGTAAGTAAGTAAGTAAAGTAAGTAAGTAAGTAAGTAAAGTAAGTAAGTAAAGTAAGTAAAGTAAGTAAGTAAGTAAGTAAAGTAAGTAAGTAAGTAAGTAAGTAAGTAAGTAAGTAAAGTAAGTAAGTAAGTAAAGTAAGTAAGTAAGTAAAGTAAGTAAGTAAAGTAAGTAAGTAAAGTAAGTAAGTAAGAAGTAAGTAAGTAAGTAAAGTAAGTAAAGTAAGTAAGTAAGTAAGTAAGTAAGTAAAGTAAGTAAGTAAAGTAAAGTAAGTAAGTAAGTAAGTAAAGTAAGTAAGTAAGTAAAGTAAGTAAGTAAGTAAGTAAGTAAAGTAAGTAAATAAGTAAAGTAAGTAAGTACCTGTAGAGAGTGGCGAGGGAGGAGGAGCCACCTATGTGTGTGTGTATGTATGTATGTATGTATTTATTCTTCGCTTTCAATCTCTACTTCAGCCTCATACATATACATACATACATTACATACATACATACATACATACATACATTACATACATACATACATACATCATAGGTGCCTCCAACTCCCTCTCCGCCACTCTCTACAGGTACTTACTTACTTACTTACTTGCTTACTTTACTTACTTACTTACTTTACTTACTTACTTACTTACTTACCTTACTTACTTACTTACTTTGTTTACTTGGTTACTTTACTTACTTTACTTGCTTTACTTGCTTTACTTACTTTACTTACTAACTTAACTTACTTACATACTTTACTTACTTACCTTATTTACTTACTTACTTCACTTACTTACTTACTTACTTACTTACTTTACTTACTTTACTTACTTTACTTACTTTACTTACTTACTTACTTACTTATTTACTTACTTTACTTACTTACTTACTTCCTTACTTACTTACTTACTTACTTACTTACTTTACTTACTTACTTACTTTACTTACTTACTTTACTTACTTACTTACTTTACTTACTTACTTACTTTACTTACTTTACTTACTTTACTTACTTTATTTACTTACTTAACTTATTTACATACTTTACTTACTTACTTTACTTACTTTACTTACTTTACTTACTTACTTACTTACTTACTTTACTTACTTACTTTACTTACTTACTTACTTACTTACTTACTTATTTACTTGCTTTCTTGCTTGCTGCTTACTTGCTTGCTTGCTTGCTTACTTGCTTACTTACTTACTTGCTTGCTTGGCTTGGCTTGGCCTGGCCTGGCCTGGCTTGGCTTGGCTTGGGCTGGTCTGGTCTGGCTTGGTCTGGTTTGCTCGGGCTTGCTCGGGCTTGCTCGGGCTTGCCGGGCTTTGCCGGGCTTGGCTTGGCTTGGCTTGACTTGGCTTGGCTTGGCTTACTTGCTTGGCTTACTTGCCTACTTTACTTTACTTACTTTACTTTACTCACTGACTTACTGACTTACTCACTGACTTACTCACTTGCTTATTTTACTTGCTTATTTTACTTGCTTACTTTGCTTGCTTACTTTACTTGCTTACTTTACTTACTTACTAAACTTACTTACTAAACTTACTTACTAAACTTACTTACTAAACTTACTTACTAAACTTACTTACTAAACTTACTTACTAACTTACTTACTTTACTTACTTACTTTACTTACTTACTTTACTTACTTACTTTACTTACTTTACTTACTTACTTTACTTACTTACTTTACTTACTTACTTTACTTTACTCACTGACTTACTCACTGACTTACTCACTGACTTACTCACTTGCTTACTTTACTTGCTTACTTTACTTGCTTACTTTACTTGCTTACTTTACTTACTTACTAAACTTACTTACTAAACTTACTTACTAAACTTATTACTTTACTTACTTACTTTACTTACTTACTTTACTTACTTACTTTACTTACTTACTTTACTTACTTACTTTACTTACTTCCTTTACTTACTTGCTTTACTTGCTTACTTTACTTACTTGCTTTACTTGCTTGCTTACTTACTTGCTTACTTACTTGCTTGCTTACTTGCTTGCTTACTTGCTTGCTTACTTGCTTGCTTACTTGCTTGCTTACTTGCTTGCTTACTTACTTGCTTACTAACTTACTTACTTACTTACTTACTTACTTACTTACTTGCTTACTTGGCTTGGCTTACTTGCTTACTTACTTGCTTACTTTACTTTACTTACTGACTTACTTACTGACTTACTCACTGACTTACTCACTACTTACTTGGCTTGGCTTACTTGCTTACTTACTTGCTTACTTTACTTTACTTGCTGACTTACTTACTGACTTACTCACTGACTTACTCACTTACTTACTTACTTGCTTACTTTACTTGCTTACTTTACTTGCTTACCTTACTTGCTTACCTTACTTGCTTACCTTACTTACTTACCTTACTTACTTACTTACCTTACTTACCTTACTTACTTACTTACTTACTTACTTTACTTACTTACTTTACTTACTTACTTTACTTTCTTGCTTACTTTCTTGCTTACTTGCTTGCTTACTTACTTGCTTACTTACTTGCTTACTTACTTGCTTGCTTACTTGCTTGCTTACTTGCTTGCTTACTTGCTTGCTTACTTACTTGCTTACTTACTTGCTTACTTACTTACTTACTTACTTACTTACTTACTTACTTACTCACTACTTACTTACTTACTTACTTACTTACTTACTTACTTACTTACTTACTTTACTTACTTACTTTACTTACTTGCTTTACTTACTTTACTTACTTACTTACTTTACTTACTTTACTTACT
Organism: Paulinella micropora; assembly: GCA_019918135.1. NCBI lineage: Eukaryota > Cercozoa > Imbricatea > Euglyphida > Paulinellidae > Paulinella > Paulinella micropora. The sequence continues at coordinate 177,269 of WBZZ01002886.1, forward strand.
TACTTACTTTACTTATTTTACTTACTTTACTTACTTACTTGCTTGCTTACTTACTTACTTACTTACTTACTTGCTTGCTTACTTACTTACTTACTTACTTACTTACTTACTTACTTACTTACTTACTTACTTACTTACTTACTTACTTACTCACTTACTTACTTACTTACTAAAATACAGCTTCTCTTCTTCCCCCATCTATCTATCTATCTATCTATCTATCTATCTATCTCCGCCACCCTCTGCAGGTGTGTGTATACATATATATATCATCTCTCTATGGCACACTCCTCCTGGGAAGTGTTCTAGTGTTGTCCCGTATAGTTCAAAAGGGCTCGGCTACCTTTCAGCGAGACAGTGGTTGGTGGCAGCTTGGCCGGTGCTGAAAGTTCTTGTCCGGGGGTAGTATAGGAGGCCATGGCTTTTCAAGCTAAGCCACGCCCATAGATTAAACATTAAACATATCTATCTATCTATCTATCTATCCATCCATCCATCTATCTATCTATCTATCTATCTATCTATCTCTGCCACCCTCTGCAGGTGTGTGTATACATATATATATATATATATACATGTATATATATATGTATATATATACATTTGTATATATATATATTTATATACATAATATATATTTATATACATAATATATATATATATATACATACATATATATACATATATATGTACGTATGTAAATATGCTACTAAGTAAGTAAAGTAAGTAAGTAAGTAAGTAAGTAAGTAAGTACGCAAAGTCAGTAAGTAAGGAAGTAAGTAAGTAGGTAAGTAAGCGAGTAAGTAAAGTAAGAAAGTAAGTAAGCAAAGTAAGTAAGTAAGTAAGTAAGTAAGTAAAGTAATTAAGTAATTAAGTAAGTAAGTAAGTAAGTAAGGTAAGCAAGTAAGTAAGTAAGTAAGTAGTAAGCGGTACATAAAGTAAGTGTAAGTAAGTAAGTAAGTAAGTAAGTAAGGAAGTAAGTAAGTAAAGTAAGTAAGTAAGTAAGTAAGTAAAGTAATTAAGTAAGTAAGTAAGTAAGTAAGGTAAGCAAGTAAGTAAGTATAAGTAAGTAAGTAAGCGGTCAGTAAAGTAAGAAAGGAAGTAAGAAAGTAAGTAAGTAAGTAAGTAAGTAAAGTAAAGTAAGTAAGCAAGTAAGTAAGTAAGTAAGTAAGCGGTAACTAAAGTAAGAAAGTAAGTAAGTAAAATAAGTAATTAAAAGTAAGTAAGTAAGTAGAAGGTAAGTAAGTAAGTAAGTAAGTAAGTAAGTAAGTAAGTAAAGTAAGTAAAGTAAGTAAGTAAGTAAGTAAAGTAAGTAAGTAATTACGTAAGTAAGTAAGTATGTTAAGTAAGTTAAGTAAGTAAGGAAGTAAGCAAGCAAGCAAGTAAGTAAGTAAGTAAGTAGGTACAGGTGCGTCTATCTTGTATGCATGTATGCATGTATGTATGTATGTATGTATGTATGTAAATATGCCAGTAAGTAAGTAAAGTACGTAAGTATGTATGTATGTATGGATGTATGTATGTATGTACGTACGTACGTTACGTTACGTTACGTTACGTTACGTTAGTCGTACGTACGTACGTACGTATGTATGTATGTATGTATATGGTTACATAAGGCGCACCTTCTTCCCTCTCCGCCCCCCCTCTCTCTCTTTGTCTCTCTTTCTCTTTCTCTCTCTCTCTCTCTCTCTCTTTCGCTTTCTCTCTCTCTCTCTCTCTCTCTCTCTCTATATATATATATATATATATATATATATATGTATGTATATGTATATATCAGGTGTGTCTATCTTTTCTTTCTTTCCTCCTTCCTTCCTTCCTTCCTTCCTTCCTTCCTTTCTTCCCTTCCCTTCCCTTCCTCCCTCCCTCCCTCCCTTCCTTCCTTCCTTTATTCCTTTATTCCTTTCTTTCTTTCTTTCTTTCTTTCTTTCTTTCCTCTCTCTCTCTAGAAATATATATACATATATATATATATATATATATATGCATATATATATACACCAGTATGTCTGTGTTTCTTCCATACATAAAGACATAGTGTCTTCTATCTACCTTGTTTGTGTGTATGTGTGTGTAACAGCAATGCAGCCAGTCAAGCCTCCTACCAGTCAAAATACATGTGTGACATAGATAAAGACATAATGTCTTATTATCTACATTATTTATGTATGTGTGTGTAATAGCAATGCAGCCAGTCCAATCTACCGGTCAGAATACATGTCTGACATAGATAAAGACATAGTGTCTTATATCTACATTACTTATGTATGTGTGTATAACAGCAGCCAGTCAAGCCTCCTACCACTCAGAATACATGTGTGACATAGATAAAGACACACTTTCTTATATCTACCTTGTTTGTGTGTATGTGTGTATAACAGCAATGCAGCCAGTCAAGCCTCCTACCACTCAAAATACATGTGTGACATAGATAAAGACATAATGTCTTATATCTGCATTATTTGCGTATGTGTGTATAACAGCGATGCAAGCCAGTCCAACCTCCTACCGTATCTACCTTGCTTGTGTCTATGTGTATTACAGTGATGCAGCCAGTCAAACCTCCTACCAGTCAGAGTACAGCATTGTGGGCAGCCAGCACATCGATGCCGCAAATGTCGCGAAAAAAGGCAGCCAGCCTGTCAGGACGTAGTCGTCTTGGCCCACGCCCAACCCCACTGCGACGCGGGGGTCTCCATCTCCACCCACCGGTCTTTGAGCTCCCCCAGCTCCGGTTGACTGTCCGTCTCCTGACAAGTTCCTATTTCTTAAGAACAACGAACAATGACTTCAAGCGCTTCGATCTCAGTCAATATTCCAAAGCAAACATATAACCAAGGTTTGCATAAGATTTTCCATCCCATTTGTGAGTGACATGTCATGTGTGGTGTGTCCCTTGTGACATGTGTCCACAGCAACCCCTGCTCATCTCACAAAATGCCCAAGAACCCATAAACAGCCCAAGAAACGTATTCCCCCATCATATATGCATCCAAATGCATCCACAGTAGTCCATAACAAATTTCAAGTTTCCATATGAAAAACCATTTCCCGCCATATGATGTATGTGCCTCATGTACGGCAACCCTTGTTCATCCCCCAAAACACATGAGAACCCAAAAGCAACCCAAGAAATACATACCCCCAACACATATCCATCCAAAACATCCGTATTCCATCAATAAATGTCAAATTCCCTCATGAATAAACCATGCCGCATCTTCGAATCTGTGTGTGATTCTAATTGCCAGAGATGTCCAAAAGTTTCCGAGTTACGAGGAAAATCAAGTTTTCCATACCCCTAAACTATGTTTTTATTAGCAACTCCATTGTTACAGTGACTCAATATTTAATAACATAACGAGCCTGAGTGTCTAACGACATGAAGAATGAGGAATACCTAATGTAGAAGGGACTCCGTACTCTCCAAGCCAAGGATAACAGACAGACCGGAACATAGGGTAATGCCATTATATACCGGGTGGGCCGGCATAAGATCAAAAAAATCATGTATGAAAATTCTTTAAAATTTGAAATTTAAATTTTTTAAATTTAAAAATTCAAGTTATTTTTTGAGTTTACCACGGCGGGCAAAACCACCATCAGAATGAGAGCTTTCAAACAAAAAAAACCTCACTGAAAAAGCTTGTCTGGTGGCTGAGATTCATGATATTAAATAAGCGTTCCACCCCACTCACTACTACCACCAGTTCAATCACCTCAATTTACATATGCTAAGCGCGGCCACACCCAAACCGGCAAAATTCACCGTTACACTTCAAGTAGTAGAATGATATAGGTATTAATAAAATAGGTAACTGAGATGATTATTAATATCACTGGTGTCAGTGGGCCCGGGTATGCGGATTAAAGACTCATGATGATATTATACATAATTGTTATCAGTTGAAGTTAATAAATTGTCTACTGATTAATTAACAGCCAGGAGGCTCGGAAATCACTTGAAGGATGCTGCTCAAACTACATTTTTTACGCAATCACTCTTTTAACATTAATTTAATTTGTGAGTTTGTATACAACTCTTCAAGTAGGCAGATAGAAAGAACTCTTAATAACAACACTATGGCTGCTTTGAGTCCTGACTCTGAGTGAGCAGGTGAAATACAAGTAAATAGTAGAGAGGTCATTTCGTTTATTTACATAATTTCGAACTCATTGCAGGCTTGGGTGCAACGTACGATCCAGTGTAGAACGTAAATTGTGAGGTCTCCCGTTCTCAAACGGATAGTGTCGCGACTTCAAGTAAACAGTCATAAACGGATAGTTGTCGGGTTCACGGTTGGACTTGAAAATTCCCGAAATTGATTTGGGAAGCCTCAAGGCGAAAATGACTGGCAATGGAAGACAAGTTAGATATTGTGTTTTTCCGTCCTTGTTCACAAATTTACCGTAAAGCGTTTTCACGGGAAAATCGGGGGAAAAGGTAATGCGAACAGGAAAAATGGCAATAGCTAAAAAGAACTTTGAACTGATCGTTTGAAATCATTTCTGAACGAAATCGAAAACTAGTTAGTGAAGTCGAAACGTCGTGCAGAGGACAATCTAATGAACCGGTCAAAAAGAGTATCTTATCAACGGTAAAGGTTTTGGCCGGTCGTTAAGATGCTCAGTCTGATAGCTCCCCCCCCCCCCCTCCCCCAGACCTAACGGTTGAGTTGAGTTGCGTACAGAATGAGTGATTAACGAACGAAGTATGTTGTCTCACTCAAAAAAAAGAGTGTCAAAAAGGAAAAAGACTGAGGTGGGTGAATCTCTCAAACCATTGGAGAGTAGAAGAGTGGTGCGTCTATACTTGCGCAATGCGGATGATGATCAGCTGGGGCCGGATATTCATGATTTGCAGCGGGACTGAGACAATTGAGGCGCAGTAGCGAGCGGTGATATCGGGAGGCGATATCGAGCCATAGAAAATTAGGTGGCAGGGATCACAAAGCCAAGATGAACCAATGAAGCACCAAGTATGCCGTGCCGATATAACCACTGAGGGGTTCAAGTTCGGTGAGAATAATCATTGACCTGCAGGCACAAGAGGCGATCAAGGACTTACATGGGTACGCCGGTCATGGCGTAATATTTCTAGGGACGATGACGGTTCATGTGGGAAAAGCGCTGGGCGGGGGGCGGGTGAAGCCATTACGATGGGTAAAACCCACTTGAGAGTGTTAGGGGGTGGCTACTCCTTGGACTGAGCTTGCTTGCCCTTCTGGAAGACATGAAGCGGGAAGGATTCGCCTGTGATGAGAGTACCTCGAAGACGTTTAAGAACGCTAGCGGAGAGCCGGCCTTTGTCCTTGATCTTTTTGAAGGGACGCCATGCGATGTGTCGATGAACGACTTGATCGTTGGTGATATCGAAGAGGAGGGGCTTCCAGAAAGCCAGGGGTTTACTCCAGCTGTGAATGGTAGCTTTGTCCTTTGTGTCTTCGTAGATGGGGCGGAAGAGAGGGTTGGTGTCCGAAGTGATACCAAGCTGATGGACCACGAGGTCATCCTCCTCGTCTTCCGGATCCTCGTCCAAAACAGTGCCAAGTTTGACTTGGTTACGGTCGATGAAAGCAACGACTTCACCAGTGGTGCAGTTGACAGTGTCGTCATCATAGTCGTCCACCGCGACTGGATTAAGCGATGCGACGCCATCAGTGGGGGCAGTGTACGGAGAGAGGTGTGAACGGTCGATCCGTTTCAATATCCTATTGGTGTTGAGGTGGCGGAGCGGAGCTTAAAGCAGTGCTCTAAAATCGTGTAGGGGCCGTCGAACTGAAGAACAGACGAGGCGGGGATGCCTTGCTTTGAGGGTTTAAGGCGGTAAACGGTGACGGTGTCGCCAACCTTCCACTCCTTAATAGATAGATAGATAGATAGATAGATAGATATAGATAGATAGATAGATAGATAGATAGATAGATAGATAGATAGATAGATACATAGATAGATAGATAGATACATAGACAGACAGACAGACAGATAGATAAATAGATAGATAGATATATAGTATAGATAGATAGATAGATAGTATAGATAGATAGACAGATAGATAGATAGACAGACAGATAGATAGATAGATAGATAGATAGATAGATAGATAGATAGATAGATAGATAGATAGATAGATAGATAGATAGATAGGGCGACCCTTGTTCTTCTGAGCAACAGATCGGGCGCGAGAGACGTCTGTGTAGGTGCTGATATACGCCGTGACTGCAGCGCGAGCGCAGCGTAGTAGTTCGATCTGCTCTGAAGATTGAAGCGAAAGCGTAGAGGAAGCGTCGAGAGCGGCGCTTGAGGCGGAGGCGCGGGCAGTAATGATCTCCGAGGAATCGAAAAAGTCCAGTGTGCACCGAGGTTTGCGTGCCAACATACCCTCGAAGGCGGTTGTACCTGTAGCCGTGGACACATAGGTGTTCTGGGCGAAGGAGAGGGACGGGATGATGCCAGGCCAGTTCGATTTGTCTGCCTTGGGTAGAGATTGAATTGCTGTGCGGATCGCCTTGTGCCGGCATTCCACGAAGCCGAGTTGATGGTGTGAGTAGGGTGCGGTGGTCAGCCAGTCGAGGCCGGCCTCACTGCAGAAGCGTTTGGCTAATGTACCTACAAACGAGCTGTGGTAGTCGGAGAAGATGGACTCCGGAAAACCGAAAATGTATGCCCATCGGTTGAGGATGATCTCAACTGTTTCTTCGGCTGTATTAGAGATGCAGGGGATGAATTGAAGAAATCCTGAGAAGAGATCGATGATCGTCAGGATATACTGAAAAACAACGCCCGGAATGCCGACGTGCATATGATCGATGCCGATGCCTTGACCTTGACTGCTCCACTTCAGCGAAGAGTAGCGGCCGTGATTGAGAGTACGGCGGGCGTGGACAAGTTGGCAAAAGTGGCAGTCGCGGAGGGCGGCGAGGACATCAGCGTGCATAATATCCGTGCCGTCAGTACGGAACCAAATATAGCGCTCCTTGATGAAGGGGACGAGTGTCGGCGTTTTGGCGTGATTCTGCATCAAGTGGGCGTAGTTGATCAGCGGGCGGCGCAGCTTTTCTGGAACGTAGATTTTCAGTGTTGACTGTTTGGCGTCGGCGAGGGCAAGGCCCTGACGAAGGGTCAATGCTGTTGATCCGGCGGAGACGGTAGAGACGTCATCGGTCCAGAGAGGGGCTGTGAGGGTGTCTTGTCGTTGTGCGTCCATGATTTGTTGGCGTGTAACGCGAGGAGCGTGTGAAGTAGCGACAAGAGGGTATATGTAATGTTTTTCCATGCCGAGGCCAAAGACTAGCCACACTAAGTTGTCGTCAAGAAATAAAATCTTACGACACATCTCGACGGCCTCCTGTGGAGTGTATCGTCCGGGACGCAGTGGACGAGATCTTGCGGCATGAGCAGGGCAAATGGCTTACGAAGGGCGAACATGTGACGCGCGACGGCCGGAGAGCGTTCAGCGGAGGGGATGACAATAGCTAGGTCCCACGGGGCTTGAATGCTTCGTAGTGTTGGGACGGCGCGGATGATGCGGCAGGAGAGAGACTTGAGTTTCGATTCCAAAGCGGCATGTGTGCCTTCGACGGCGAGCCAGAGAGTAGAGCCTGCTTTGGGCAATGGAATGGTTGCGAGGAGCTGTAGGGTGGCTTCGGCTTCACCGATGAGAGTCGGGGCGCCTGGGCTTATGCAGGGGACACGGGACAATCCATCCGGAAGGAGGTTTTGTTTACCT
>WBZZ01002886.1:187500-195000 GCA_019918135.1 Paulinella micropora
ACGAATACCAGGAGGGGCCTTGTCCGCCGCCTTTTGAATCGTCATCGTCGTGATGCTTCTTGTTGTCTCACTGGGCTTGCAGCCAAAAAAGGGCTGTGGTTGAACAGGGTGGGCACGAGTTACCTGTGGCAACGGTGCGGCCGGTGCGTCAGAACCAGTGGCCGCTGGTGGATGAGCCAGGGTTGATGGAGGCTGAATTGAGGCCAATGGTGGCTGTGCTGGGTGGTAACGACGCTGGGGCCGATTGAGGCTGAGCAGGGGCTATTACCCTTGACGATGAACTCGAGCTAGATGACGAACTAGATGAGGAGTTTGAACTTGACGAAGAATCAGGCTGGTCATCGCTTTTCGGGGGAATACACTATCTCGTAAGGGTTCGATGACGATGCTTGGACGTCAAATCCAGCGTGGATTTCATAGGTATGAGGATACCCAATGCGGTAGTGTCTCCATGTTGCTCCTGGTGAGCGTGTAAGTATATGGGAGCTCTCAGGTTCTGGGGTAAGCAATCTCTCGTACACTAGATCTCGGGTGCTCATTGCTAGACTTGTGTAGAAATGTAAGAGATTTTCCTCTGTCCTGTTTGTCTTGAGGTTGAGCCATCGATGATGGGTGTGGCCCACTTGGTGATGGGTCACGTAAACATCGCCTGGGCGCCAGACTTGGAAGTGTCGTTTAGCGTGGCGTGACGGTTGCATGCGGACAAGTGGAGCTCCGTAGGGGTAGCCAAGGAGACGTTTGTCTCGAGAGTACGGGTTAATGATATCCGTTGAACATGGGACAGTATGGGGTGGGTGGTGTACCACATGAATCTCCTTGCTTGACCGTCTTCCGGTTTTGCTGGCTACGACCATAAGGAAATACTGGGCCAGATGCCACGGGACTTTTTCATAACGTATCCAGCGGAATTCGCCTGATAAGGAATCCCTAACACCATCCGTGTTCGGGGGGGCTGTCCAGTTGTGTGACTTCTGAAGATAGTCGCGGGTTGCTGTGTCGTCGAGCGTAACTATCCCGATGAATTTCATTATACCTATTGATTGCCCCATGTAGTGGTTGGGGTTAAAAAATGAACCTAAGAACAGTTCGTCGTTTCTGTCCGTGTAGTACACCGTGAGGTTGCAATCGTCGAAAAAGCTGAGAGGCAAGTCGACAATGCAGTCGTAGGATCGCTCATGTACTGCGCGTAGGCCTGTAGTAGCGTTGGTGCTGTCAAGGTCGTAGTACGTGTCGTTTGCGACAATTTTAAGCCATGTTGGGTCATTACATGGAAGACGATGAAAATAATGTTGTAGGGCGAAGCAGCGTTCTCGAGTCGGGAGTCGAAAAACACGGCGAATGTACGACGATGTCGAGAGTGGTATTGGGTCAAAGCGCAGGTGTTTGGCTTCGGTCTGTTCCATACTACACCACGGGAATAGGAGTTCTCCTTTAAGGACGGCTGCTAAAGGGGAGGCGTTGGGATTTGCTCCCACAAGTAGGCCGAGGTACGAAGATCGATATCCCCATGGGCGATAGAAGAAGTCAAAGGCCACTCCTGCTTTGAAGTATGGGACATCACCGGTGGGTTCGATGTTAGGTCCAACTAGAGAAGCTGCGATGAATTGAGCAGTGTTTCTGCCGTTTTGTGGGCCGAAGTGGAATATAATGGCAGTTTGTTTGCTTTTATAAAACCGTGACATCATGGTGGCGCCTTCCGGGATACTGAACATATCTTCTAGTTCGGTTTTAGTAGGCGCATTACTTCCCCGACGGGTCATCACAGGGGCCGATGTAGTGTCCGCACGGATCAGGGACATGGCTTCGGTGTTGATGACTGCGAGAGGGCTTCTGGTTCCCGAAATGAGAGCAAGACCGCATGTGAAGTCCTCAAAGGTTTCGGGGTCCATCTCGTGTGCGTTGTTGCGTGGGGGCCAATATCGCTGCATCAAGATAGTAGGGCGGTCGCGGTGGAAGCCTCGGATGGCTTCGGAGAACTCTGCCGCATATTCATTATCCCATGGTGTCTTCCCATACCATTGTCGCGGTTCTGTGTGCGCGTATATCTTGCTTTCCTTGGTACGTGGGAGACTAGTATCCCGGGGAAGGAAAGTTCGCACCAGAAGTGGCCTATTGGCAAAAATGGCTGAAATCTGTCGAAGCGAGAAGCCAGTCTTCAGTCATTTTGAAGGGAGGCGTTCTATCGAGGGGTTCGATACGGAAAGCACCGTGCTGGAGTGATTGTATCCTAGGGAAGTAGCGTTCCATTCTTGGGTGTTGCATCTGTACCATCGTTGAATCCGGCCATAGGCCCTGATTGAGGGTAAAGTGCTTAGGGATCCAGTAGCCAAGGTGACGGCAGTGCGGGTGGGTACCTGGAATCATAGTCATGGCCGCTGTTGGAAAATAAGTAGCAAAGATGTCTCGAACAATGTAGAGTTCAGGATCCGTGCCTAGAGAGCCCTTGGCGCCGAAGGCTTTTTGAATTTCCAGTTGATGGGCTGGCATGTCCGTAAAGTTGGAGAAACCCGACCAGCCGTGATTAGATCGCGTGGGGCTGACCCTGACATAACGGTCAGCTGGAGGAAAGAAAGGCGGCGGTGGTACCGGCGTCATTGCATCTCTATGTGCCAACTGGCTGAGTGGTCCAACATGGTCGCGGTCTGTGGCGTTGGGGATGCGAGTCTTGTATACTCCAAGTGGGCTTAGCGAAAATGTGACCCGGGGGCCGCCTTGCACCGGGGAGTGAGACGCCGAAGGTTGGAATAACGCACTAGTTAAGCTTCCCGCGGGTGCCGACGAGGAACTGGACGAGGAGGACGAGCTACTAGAAGATGTTTGGGGTGCCTGCGGTTGGGATGGCATCATGGCTGTGCTGCTCACAGATGCAGACGAGGAGCTGGACGACGAACGGGCAGAAGATGCGCTAGCTGCTGTCCGACGAGCGCGACGTAGTGCCTTCTTAGATGCTGTGCTCAACCCGGCGACTGGACTGGTAGTCGGTTGAGTGGGCCGAGGCGACGGCGCAGAAGCCGCCGGAACTTGAGAGCAAGGGGAAGAAGGTGCCGGTGATGCTGAGCGTTCACGTTTACCAGAAGAGCGGCGTCTACCATGTCGATGGCTGTGACTTGGTGTTCGCGGAACAATTGGCGCTTGCAACGACGGAGGGTTACTCAGCGCATCCTGGAATGATTGCGGTGTACCAGGTGCAGGGGCCGATGGTTGGGCAAGGGCCGATGCAAGTTGACGTGGTAGATGACGATGCTGCCGATGATGAAGATGATGAAGATGATGATCCGAAGGAGAGGATCGTGCCGTCGGGCTGCAGCTCAGGTCGGCCAGCTGAGTCCTTCGGATGGGCTCCCAAGCGAGGGCATCGAAACGATAATCTTCTTGCGTGATCGGACTGGAAGACGGTTTTTTTCTTTTGGCGGAATTGGCCTTAATTTCTTCTTCTTCTCCTTCATCTTCTTCGTCGTCTTCGTCGTTATCTGTCAGTACCCTCCCATCGCATGGTCTCTTCTTTTCGGACATGAACAGGTTGACTGTGCGACCGTATAGGTGGGCTTGCGAAGTTGACAAAAGATCGTAGGAATCCGAAGGTTGTGTAACACGGAGCTTGAAGATCTTCTCAATCTCGGAGGTCGGGTAAAGCCAGAGTCTCCGGGCGAAAATCATAGCTGATGGTTGCTAGTTGACGGTTGCCCACCTGAAGTGGCTCATCGAAGAAATGAAATTCCGTCTCGTAGACGACTGTCTTGCTGTGGGCTTCAATGGGATGTAGTCCGTTGGCTTGATCCTCTGGGCCTCGTCGATGGACAAGTTGTATCTGTGTGGTCACCTCGTTGGCGAAGAGTAGGTCCACGCGATCGGGCAGGTGAGCCGACACATAAACGGTAATTGCATGAAGCGGCGACGTTGGGCCAGCGGAAACAAAGAGTTCGATGCCGTCGGTGAGGACTGCATCGATGCCGACGGATGAGCGTGCTGCCACAGGCGGCAGCTGCCGGATCATAAAGCCGTGTTGTAGAACCCACGATAAGCGAGCGACGCCTTCACAGTTGCAGGCTGAATCCAAAGCGCATGTAGTCTTGCCGATAAATGGGCGACTGAGAGAATGTTTGGCGACCCAAACACATCCGGTAACAACTGTTGGGGCTGTCGCAATCCGTAGAGGCGAGGGCGTTGGCACCAGCGGAGAGGGTGTGCAGGACCGGGTAGTCATGTGGAAGGCGCGCGGGGTGCTGCGGGCGACGGCCGCTGATGGCTTTTCGTCATATTGACGACGCTGTCGGCGAAGTTTGCACTCTTCAAACGAATGTTTGGGGAGCTGGCCCTTCTTCAAGAAGTTGTTGTGCTCCTTGCAGTAGGTGCATGGTAGGCCCGTGAAAAGTTTTCGATCGATCTGGCTCGACGAGGTGCCCGGTGGGTCGGTCTTCAAGCGCTTGACCTGGCGAGTCGACGTCTGTAGAGGAGCAGCCTGAGTCATTGCCATAGCGTCCGCCTTACCTTTCTGCCAAGCTGGGCGGTTAGTGTTGGTGTTCGCTTCAGTAGTCGTTACTTGCCGGAGCTGCTGACGTCTTGGACAAACAGAGACCCGTTTATATGTAGATGGATCTTTGATGTCGGTGCGGACCGGAGTCTCCATCCCAAGAAGGTATTCCTGCATAACATTTGGTCGAGGGTCCTGGCCCAAGGGAGGAGGTCATCCAGATTGCGCGGCCAGCCGACACCATACGTGAGTAGGACTTGGTCCGAATGCTGATTCCATCGGTCGCGTTCCATCGGGGTGAGCATATGGCCTAAGTTCTCAATCTGGTTTCCGTCGCAGATGCTCACGCCGGCTGCATGTGTAGTCTCGTAAAACGTAATACACCGATGGATGTACGCCAAAAGTTGTTAGTTCTGAAAACGTCGTAGATCGAGAGTTTGGAGAGCTGACTTGTATAAATCGGGTTTGTCCAGACAGCCATGGATAAGGTCGCGAGTGAATAGCAGCCAGATGAGGGACAGCGAACTCCAAACTTGCTGGATTGTGTCGGTTACGCGGACGAAGCGGTACCAACAGGCGTCCATGATGGTGACCGTAACTCTATCTCCCCACTCGTTAAGATTACTGATGGCGTGCATGGCCAGTTGAATTGGTGTGTAGCGATGTGATAGTTGACTGCTAATCCGCGTGCGAAAACAGTTCGATCAGACGTCGGTGTTCGAAGTGTCGGCGTGACTGCAGATGTCAGGACTGAGGGTAGTATCGTTGTTGACGAAGGCAGCGTAGCTGTTCCAGGAGTCGAAGACGTCGAAGGGTGGCTCGAACGGGTCGTAGTCGCAGATGAGCGTCAGGCGGACTGCAGAGTTGTCGGACCAGTCTGGTTCGATGAGGGAATGGATGTGGCACCAGCGGTTGTGCCGGGGAGTGCAGTGACCTGGAGTGACCCTGTCAATCCGACAGTGGGAGCGGTGACTGGGTAGTAGTTGTGAAAAGCTTCTACGGGGATGACGTGGCCAATGTCGTGCCAGAGCTTCTCTGCGGCTGCCAACGATCCAGTAGGTCCCAGGTACTGGGCGTAGACCTCAGCGTCTGTCCAATCTGGGTTACAAAGGAGGTCGAGGCTGGCTTGAGGGGCAATGGGGACCTGTAGCAGCCAGGTAGCCTTATCGTTATGAATTTCCCGAAGAATGTCTCGTGCATCATCAACGTAGCTGGTCAGTAAATCGTAAATAAATTGCTCGGTTTGTATACGTGGAAGGTCAGTATGGAGGCGAGCAGTCTTGTCAATCTTGACTTCCTCCTGACACCTCTTACCTGTACGTAGGGTGTCCGTACGGGAGCCCAAGATGGGATATAAGTCCAGGCAACGTTGTTTGTGCTCGTAGTATTTTGATGCTGGGTCATCGCGTCGCGACTGGTTCCACATGTAGACGTACCAGGAGCAAGCCAGAACTCAGAGCAGTAGCTGAAGAGGGCGAGGTGCAGTGGAGGAGGTGTTATCCACTCTGTGGGTAGGGGTTGACCCTAAAACGACAAATCCAAACACATACTGTGTTGGTTGACTGCATAGTGTGTATAAGGGCAGAGAAGGGAAACAAAAATGCAACGGCAGGTGAACGGTCTGTCAAGACATATGTGTTTTTGGTTACCACTGTCCTAATACGTTGTTGTATAGCCACTCCTGAAAGAGAGGGTCTTTCCAAATCGATCTGTGCACAGAACACACCAACTCTGTGTGTGTAGTTTTCTCTTGACTGGACAAAAATTCTAATTGTGAGTTTGTATACAACTCTTCAAGTAGGCAGATACAACGAACTCTTAATAAGAACACTATGGCTGCTTTGAGTCCTGACTCTGAGTGAGCAGGTGAAATACAAGTAAATAGTAGAGAGGTCATTTCGTTTATTTACATAATTTCGAACTCATTGCAGGCTTGGGTGCAACGTACGATCAAGTGTAGAACGTAGATTGTGAGGTCTCCTGTTCTCAAACGGATAGTGTCGCGAGTCTTCAAGTAAACAGTCATAAACGGATAGTTGTCGGGTTGTTGGACTAGTGAAAATTCCCCAAATTGATTGTGGGAAGCCTCAAGGCGAAAATGACTGGCAACAGAAGACAAGTTAGATATTGTGTTTTTCCGTTCTTGTTCACAAATTTACCGTAAAGCGTTTTCACAGGGAAATCGGGGGAAAAGGTAATACGAACAGGAAAAATGGCAATAGCTAAAAAGAACTTTGAACTGATCGTTTGAAATCATTTCTGAACGAAATCGAAAACTAGTTAGTGAAGTCGAAACGTCGTGCAGAGGACAATCTAATGAACCGGTCAAAAAGAGTATCTTATCAACGGTAAAGGTTTTGGCAGGTCGTTAAGGTGCTCAGTCTGATAAATTAATAATATATATTATAGAAACTTGCCCGCTGACACTCGTAGGATTGAGTGGGCCGGGAACTTGAGATGAAGTGTGAGAAGAAAAGGTATATAAACAAAAAGAGATTTTGTTCAGTTCGGTATACTAGAATAATTATTTTAATATTATAAATCAAGCAGCAATCTTGGCCGGCCTCGGATTTTCAGCGGAGTTCCGGCTTACGTTTTCTCTAGCTAGTCTGCAAGAAAGTTAGAACTTTATTTTTTCCACCGCTTGACGTATTTTCTTCTGACTTAGTAACTTACTTCCTGTAACATTCCGTAAATACTGGTTATGTTAATCCCATCACCTAGTCACCTTCTTTAAGACGACTCTTTTTTTTTTTTTTTTTTTTTTTTTTTTTTTTTTTGAAAATGTAATTTCATATTTTATTAATATTTATTCAAGCAATGTTCAGTTTAGTACCGCAAACATTTTTATTGTATATATCAATAAATCCATGCTTGCGGAAAAAAAATTCGTTAGTAATACCGGTACTATTTTGAAACAGTGACCTGCGTAAAAACGAGGTAGTAACGGCAAGGGCAAGTACACATAACAGCTCGTACACATTGAGCGTCTGGGTAAGTGAACTTGCCTTCGCCACAGTAAATGAGCG
>WBZZ01002886.1:200000-227500 GCA_019918135.1 Paulinella micropora
ATTTATCTCTTCCGCTTGAGGCGTGCCTCTTATCACTCAGCGCCATGAGTGGAAAGTGTTTTGTATGTATACAACTCTGCAAGTAGGCATCTTATTAAGAACACTATGGCTGCAATTTGAGTCACTCTGAAAGAGAAGGTGAAATATTAATATCACCAGTAAATAGTAGAGAGGTCACTTTATTTATTTACGTAATTTCGAACTTTTGAGAGTTGCAGGCTTGGACGCAAATTACGATCGAGTGTGAATCGTAGATTGTGAGGCTCGGTCTGCAGTTCTTAAACTTACAGTGTTTTTTTTGTTTTCAGTTAACAGTCATAAAAGTGATAAGTGTAGTGTAGATAATCTTAAGTGGGAAAAAGAGAATATTAATAGTAAAAGGCAATAGTTGATTTTTTCTAAAAAAATCTTTGAATCTTGGTTGTTTGAAATCATTTCTCAGTGAACGGAATAGAAAACTAGTTAGTGAAGCGGTCGACAATTGACAATTTTATTAATAATATTATTTAAGTCATACCGGCACATCCCAAGAATTACTTATTTTTACCTATATCACTTTTTTACAACTTCATATGTAACGGTGAATTCAAAGCTTTGGCGGCCTGGGGTTGGGCACCGTGACTTAGTGACGTGTCAGAATTATTCAAATCTCTAAGTAAAAGTAAAGTAATATCAGACAGCACTTTAACGATCGGCCAAAACCACTACCGTTGACATTTTACTGTTTTTGATCACTTGTTAGATTCTCCTCTGCACGACGTTTCGCCGTGACTTCACTAACTAGCTTTCGATTTCGTCCAGGAATGAGTGTAGGCGCAGATAGGTAAATATGAGACCTTTTCTTATACCCCTATACACAGTGATGTATAGAAGAGCTATATCTCGTAAAGATGTAGTTATATTCCGACGGTTTTTATTTATGTACTTTTGAGCCGGTTGAAAACGATAATATTACGATTCTAACGATAATATTACTATTCAGAGCCACTGAGATAATATTATCGTTAGGGGTGACATCGGGAAATGGCTCTCTGTTTCCTTTTTGTTGCTTGGCTCTGACAGTCTCCTACATTTTCCACCATACTGGTTTCCTCTCTTTGTAGAGGAGGAAGATTAGGTTATTTTCAGAGTGCTGTGGAACTGGATGGATAAATACCACTGCTTGCATTAAATAATATCTTTTGATTATAACCGACAAAAGTGGAGTCCCAGCCTAGATTTTTATATCCTCCAAATTTGAATTCAGCAATTTGAAAAAAAAGCCACTCCCCCAAGCAAAAGCAGAAGAAAAGGTTGTGGAGGAGAGTGTAGGAAAGGAGTTGGGGAGATGTTAGGAGCTTGCTGTGCACAAAACAGCAGTGAAACGTGAAACCTTGCACAGAAGCCCACCAAGCGGCACGGTAAGACACTCGCTGTGTGTACGACTTTGACACCTATAATTGTGAGTTTGGCGAAGTGTAGAGGGCAGAAAAAGTGTATCCAGTGAAGCAGAAACACTATAGTGTTCACTGAATTGATAGTCGACACATTGTCGAGTCGGAGGAGTGCTTTATAGGCGACCCACAGGGAGTGGAAACGACCCCCTGTGAGTTCCCTGTCAACATTACACTTATCCCTACACATACTCCTCACGAGGAGATTAACAAACAATTACACACTCAGACTCCAGTCTGTATCGCCACAAGTGCAAAGCCTTACACACACGTTAGGAAAACGTAAGTAAGTGTAAGGAGACAAAGGAAAACAGACAAACGAAACACAGACAGAAACCTATTCAATTAGCATAAAACCTGATTGCACAAACAACACAAATCCTACACCAAACAAGGTGGCCATCTCTTAGGCGGGTGGTAGGCCAGTCAAACAAGACATAGGCCAAGGGATTAGCGTGCAGAACAAATACAGGAGAGCCCAAACGTAGTGTTTTTAGGACGATTTTTATTTTCGTTCGAAACAAACGAAACACACACCACTCATCACACTCAAGCACTACTAACATGTTGTGTGGTGTCAAATAGGTCAGCAAGGACAAGAACTCGGATACCGAGTGGCTTCCAAGACATCAACCGCAAGTTTGTGAAGAGTCAGCAGCACTCGGTACACACACACACAATGCCATACACGCACACGAAAACACTCACAAACACCCCCCCCCCCCCCCCCCCACACACACACACACAACTCAAAAAAAAAGGAAAGGCTTCGGTCGGTTTTTGAGTTGGGAGAGAACCTTTTGCCAAGGGAAAACAACAGTGACCTATTGGGCTGAGCCCAGCAAGGCTCATTGAAGACCTTTTTATTCGTTCTCTTCTGTGTGCACACAGGGGCGTGCAGATCACGGACAGACTTGTTTGCAAGTAACGAGTGTGGCGTGTACTCACAGGGTGCACAAGCATACGTCGACTGGCAAACGAGCAAACTCAGCTAGGCTTTGCCCACGCAAGGGGGGGGGGGGGGGGTGAGTACACTTTTTTACCTTGACTGATTGTTAGTGTGTGTGTGGGTTGGTTGTTGTGTTGACGTGTGTTGTGTTTGATACAAGCATTTATCACACAACAAACGAGACACAGGAAAACAGAACAGACACGACATTACACTTACACAAGAAACATACGACACTGCTCGTTTCACACCCATGAAGGGTAACACAAACATTGCATGGTTAGGCCACACCACGAAGTCAACCACTGCAATGCGTTTGGACATGTCTGAGGGAACAGACACACCCCACCCGCCACAGGCGAGGGCTTCACAACTCCTGCAAGGGGAGGAAGCAGAGGGCTGCCAGGAAGACCCTATCCCTCGCTCCCAATGGAGAGGAGCAGACAATGGCCTCATAATCCCTGCTCGTACAATTAAGACTAGGGTCGTGGCAGAACGATACCAAGGTCGTGCAGAGGGATGGCCGAGAACACCGCTTGAGGAGAAGGAACAAGGGATTAACTACCATGAAAACTCGGCAGTTCTTTTCCCCCACAACAAGTACGAGCATGAGGACTGGTTCAGGTGCATGTATAATGAGGGCACAGCACAAGGGGCAGTAGGACTGATGTATCAGTGGCACCCCAGCCTCACAGCAAACTGCTCCATGACCATCCAGCACGTCATTGATCTATACAAAGCTCTAGCAGCTACGAGAGACACTCTCCTTGACGTAGCGTGGCAAACCAACCACCAAAGGTATTCAGCACTTAGTCTACTGAATACGCTATTCGTCGAATCGGATAAGGAACAGCAACCTTGTCTCACCTTTCCATACTCGGCAGAAGCAGATAAAGAGCTTGCCACTGATACACGTTGGCCCGATTCGGCAGGGTTGCTTTCCTTGGTTTCAGACCTACAGGCTTGGAACATAGTCTCGGCCAGGAACTTGGGGAATGCGGTCACCGTATGGGACCTAACCCTATCCGAGCCCAAGAGCTGGAAACAACACCTTCTCCCCGCAGGGGACAATAGCCATCAAGCAGCACAAGCACGGGACACACTAAACGAACTGCTCGACACAATCGATCAGGGACAGTGGACCTGGGTAGGCAAGATGGCAACAAAGTTCAAATTTTTCAAAAGCAATTCAGTTTTCGAGAAATAATAATGTCGTGAGTGGGAAAGCGGTGGAGGAAAAGATCACCCCCATGCTGCAGTAAAGCTAATATTACTGGTGTAATTTTTGTGCCATGTGTGAGCTGGTAGCACAAACCATCAGCGACATCTTACGCATCTATATTGCGAACGAGGTGGAAGTCACATATGGAAGTGATGGCAGACCCACCATCATCCCAGACGGGATGAAGTTCGTAATATTTCGAGAAAGGTTTGTTGGCCCGCCTTCGGGAAACAGTGAGGGTGGAGGACGCGAACGACCTCAAACACCCGCTGAAAAACCGAAGACGGCAAACAACAACCTTGTCAAACAGGCCTTAGAACGGCTTAACGCAGCTACATCATTCAACTACGGCAAATATAACCCGCAAGTCAACATCGACTACGGCGAGGGTATTTTGCTGTTGTTGGGCTATACGTGTTTGGACAGCACAGTGGGCAGTTCAGCCTGACTGCAGCGGACACCAAACAAATTTTAGCCAACAAAGCTAGTCGGTGGGCTTCTCAGGACTTGCTGATGATCACTAACAGGTGGGCCCTGTGGGACGAAGAAGCAAGTAGGCTGATTACGGAGGGAACGTTGCGAGCCGCTGCGAGGCCTCACTACCTGCTCGAAAAATTCGTTCGTGGGGCAAACTGGGGATATATGTGCGATCCCGACATAGTCGCGGACCTTGTGTCGGCAATGGCACAAAGGATGTGGGAAGCAAATATACCTCACAACGAGATCGTAGATCTTCCACAAAAACTCATTACTCCCCTGGTCAGAGCCGACCTGGCGACGTTACTGATGGAAGTACTTAAGGGTATAGCCAAAGCAACAACCGCAAAAGACCGAACGACAGGGGAAGTATACATTCGACAAGTCTTGTCCAAGGCACAAGAGTCTGACGATAAAACGTTTGCACTCTAACAAGAGCTTTCGTATACATCGGCTAGTTGAAGTATCCAAATGGGATGGAACGTTTGTGAATAAGATCTTCGGTCCTTTAAACAATCAGGATGAACGCCTACGAAGGGCAACACAGTGACTCCTGCTACAGGCTATGCAAGCTGTGGGGATCTCGTTGACAGACCATCAGCCAAAGGCCGATGAACCCCAGTTTGACATACTACCTTTTGTCACATCCACCTCGTGGGGGGATCACTCTCATACGGGGTCCAGCCCCTATCAGCGATCCTCTTCGAGTTCGTCCAACCCATACTGGTCATCATCGTCGAGCTCATCAAGCTCTTCGAACCCATATTGGGGCCAAGGTGCGGGACGTTCACCGAATCCATACATATCTACATCTCCATCGGGGGGTAGCCCTAATCCATATGCACAGCAAACTACTTCGGGATTTCATTCTCGGCCACCGGTGGGTTTGACACTGCCGCCTCATACCTATCAAACACCTTAGTTTACAATGCCTATTTACTCACCACCTCCCATGCAACCCCCCATATTGCCTCCCGCACCACCGCCGGCAAGTCAGACACAAGGGGCCCCGCCCTCACGTCAGTCGGCGGCGAAGAAGAAGACCCCACCTATCGCACGCCCAACCAATCAAACTCTCAGTGTGCCCATCGATCATGGTCCGGCTAATTGTCCATATGGGATACAACGGTTAGACAGGCTTGGCAATGCACCAGCGGCCAAATCTAACACCCTGTGCGACTATTACCATCACGCTCTTGCTTTCAACGGCATAGCGGACCCTCAATTCTGGGTATGGCCATGCCTTATGGGTGAGTCGTGTCAACGTTGGCACACATACCCGGGCATCCCACAACATCCGGTAGCGATGAAGAGGTACATACGTCGTTACATGGCGGGGGAGTCGAAGGTGCGAAGGCCGGAAAATGGCGATTGGGTGCCCTGCCCGAAACAACAGGCACACATGAACTTGCCATACCCGGACGTTGATGAAAGCGGAAGGGTCACACTGATGCCGAACGGGCATGTGGCAAGTTGGCGCGCTGCATATGATGCGGAAGCCGACATGATCAAGCAACAGTACCCGGCGGCGGACAAGTTCGCGGTATATATGCCAGGACAGGAGTCACTCCTGGGCCAGACGGGTACACTCACTACACGCACACGAAAACGTAAACGTTCGAAACACGGAACGTGCTCTGTGCAGGCCAAGGCCAACCAACGGGACAGAAGTCCAACAAGAAACGGCGATTCAAAGCCTAATCGGCTTGCCGCGAGGACACACCCCGGGGTCCGCAAGCGGGTACGTTTTGCGTATCCGTTGGCGTTGAACACCACCGTAGAGGTTGATGATCCTATCGTTGAAGCCAGACTGGAGGTTACGACCCCACCGGTACACAGGGTAGTGGAGATCGAGGACATGCCACAGTCAGACCGAGTGATCACGATCACGACCGCAACGGCGACGAGTGGGACAGTCGAGATCAAGTCCACACCAATTATAGACACACAAACGGTGGTCACGACACCACCGATAGACAGGGTAGTTAGGAGGGAGGTTTCACCAACGCCAGGTCAGGTGGTCGCGGACACTAACGTAACGCATCACCGACGGCTAGCCTAAGGGTTGTTGAATCCCCACCGACACCACACTTAGATAACCTTACGGGGGTCACAGGCTCCCCAGTAGACAGCTCTGCTACGGCAGGGGTGAATGAAGGGATAGCCGAGGGGCACAATAGTAGTCGTGGCCGGACACCTACACCTGAGGTGACGACCATCCGCGATAATGTACAGGCGGGCCCTCATATATCTCCACCCGAAGACGATGTCGCACAGGCAACTAGCGAGGATGATGGTAAAATGGACAGGCTAAGTTGCCGTGTCCGCACAGCGGGCACCTGCGTAAGCAAGGCAGGTTCCATCCCAGTCGCCTCGTTACAGAAAACCGCCCTTTTTTAAGAACAAGGTGATTAACATCAAAGCCAGGGCAAAACAATTGATAGTATCTCAAAGGTCTTTGCTCGGTCGCAATGTTAGACTAGCTCCGGGAACGGTGGCCGGTAGATATTAATCACCCGAATATACCGCATAAATCTGACGCTTTCCCCCCATACACAGAAAACACGTATACCGCATCACCATTCACAGCACAGGATACTGTATCGCTCCCGGGTCCACGGGATGGCCCAAGCGTTGCTCCGGCGGTAGTTAGCCAGATGGGACTAAAACGTTCTCATCAGGCGCAGAGTCTTTGCAATTCCAAGTCGCCAACAATCGCGCAACTTGGAATTGCAAATTCTCCAACAAGCAACAGTTCATCCTCAGAGAACCCAACTTCTTGTAGCCTTTCATTCTTTCCCTGAGTACGATGATTGAAATATTTAAGACAAGCCTTGAAAAATTGTACTTGTGGCCACTGATGGATCCGTCAAAGGTGACGGTCGGATGTAATAAATTCCTAAGTCTCCACTTTGGCTCGGAACAGAGAGCTAAACCAAACTGCCAGCCCGGCCGGCAGTTAATGGGCATCATCAGTGATGCCACCACTGCCACCCCAGACCCCCAGACCAGTAATTCACACTTAGTGTCACTGCAGTGTCACTCCGAGTCTCTCTACTACAACAAACTCAGTATCAGTACAGTAAATACCAGTTAAGCCCCGTATATCTGTCGGTAGTCACCAGAGTCACTGGCAGTCCTAACTTCAGACCGTCCTCTGAGTCGGGGCCCCTGACATTAGGACTCGGAGTCACGGTGGCATTAAGTTTGCCAGACCAAGCTTAAAAAAAAAAAAAAAAACTTGAAAACTCAAAAACAACTTGAAAAAACTTGAAACTTTCCGATACAAAAACTTGAAAACTCAAAAACAACTTCAAAAAAACTTGAAACTTTCCGATTAAAAAAAAAAAGATGAAAAAAAAAAAAAAAAAAACAGCAGCAGCAGCAACAACAACAACAAAAGCAGGCAAGCGTTCTTCAATTACTAAAGTTGAAGACTCAGCTGAGCCGTCACTTCAGTGCGGGAAGAAAAAAATTAATAATTAGAAACTTGATACGCCACTGCCACGCCAGACCCCCAGATCAGTAATTCACACTTATTGTCACTGTCACTCTCTCTCTCTCTACTACAACAAACTCAGTACCAGTACAGTAAATAGCAGTTCGGAGCCCCGTATATCTGTCGGTAGTCACCAGTGTCGGTCCTAACTTCAGACCCGGCAGTCCTTTGAGTCTGGGCCCTGACATTAGGAGTCACGGTTGCATTAAGTTTGCGGCTTAAAAAAAAAATTAAAAAAAAAAAAAAACTTTTGAAAAAAAAAAAAAAAAAAAAAAAAAAAAAAAAAAAAAAAAAAAAAAGCCTGGCAAGCGTTCTTCAATTGCTAAAGTTGAAGACTCTCAGCTGAGCAGTCACTTCAGTGCGGGAAGAAAAAAATTTATAACTAGAAACTTGAAAAAATAAATTAATTTTCACTAAGAATCGCAGACTGAGGCGATCGGCTTTGCTCAGGCTTCAATCCGCTTGGCGATGCCATCGTAATAATTTACCGGTAGGTTGGCGTGACCCGGCGGGGATGAATCAGAGATGACAATCTTAAAATTGTGTGTCACAGTGTAGCTGAGTCTCATGCGTCCCACTTACTCATCTGGCAAGTATTCTCTTATTAAAATCTTAGTGTTCCAAGTGTGTAAAAACACTGTGACCACTGATCCAGTGTGATATTAACTCAAATATATACCTTTCCACCGAAAGACTTGTATTAACAACTTGAAATCAGTGAAGAACGCTTGCTTTTCGTTGCAGTAAGCTGAAAAGAAAGCATGTAAGTAGGCGAACATAAGTAAATTGAGAAGGAGGGGAAGACAAGGGAAAACAGAGAGGGAGAAGGGAACAGGTCGGAAAAGGAAATAATTGGAGAACAGAGAGGGGAAAATGATGTGATAAGACTTGAAAGGGGGAGAACTTGAAGGACAAAATGGGGAGTGCCAAGGGCAAGTGAAAAAAAGGAGGGAAGACAGGAGGAGGGCGAAGAGATGTTGGAAAGAACAATGGAAGCAAGGCAAATGAAACGGTACAGCATGAGCAGAAGCCGCGGAGAGGGTAGCAGCGCGGTGACAGTATGTACACGCAAGGTACGAACACGTATTGGAATGAAATCCCGAGGGCTGAGCGTCATGTGGTCAGCTGAAGCCTCCTGGTGAGAGCACTTGATATTTTCTTTCTCAAATGCTTGCCCTGCGGGCCAAAATGCCTCTTATCCAGTGCAGAACGCTCAAAAGTCTTTTTTGTTGTGCAGAAGGTTCGCTATTTGCTGCAGCAGCATGCCACAAAAGGCCTGCAGCACGGGGGAGCTTCGGCCCTCCCTGATAGAGGAGCAAGCAAAGGCATCCTCAGCGCCGAAGAGCACGTGCAGGACCACGGAGTAAGATTTGGGTGTTTTATCACTCATACCCCCCATATTTATCCTTGTAATCGCTAGTCTATTACGCTCCCTTGCGCTGAGTGTCCCGCCTTCGCTGAGCTCTTGTTGCGTAGCAAAGCCTTGCAGACTCGTCTCAACGTACGGGGCGTCCTTGGCGTTGTGTTGGAGGATGAAATTGTAATTGGCCTGGCAGTTGAGCTTGGCCTGCGACACGCCGTTCACCTCCCGGCGCGCATCTAAGGCATCGTAGCCGATGTTTTGTTTCTTTGACTGGTCGTCGTTCGCATGCTCCACCACAGAGCATTTGAACTTCTCCCTGCCGTCTGGCGGTGGCTCTCCACAGAGGAGGTCCATAAACCGCTTCCAATCAGCAGGCGTGATGCTGAAGCCTTTCATCAGCCCACCCTCCAGATACTTGGCAGAAAGCGAAAGCAACAGAACGAGCGCACACTGCACGAACTTGCTGGCTCCATGCACTTCTTTGAACTCCAGGATGAGTCTTTGTACTTCTGGCCTGCTCGAACCCTTTTCTCCATGCAGCCAGAGTGTATAGACAGTGAGCATGTCTGACAAGTAGAGCTGGTTGCGGGTGGAGACCTCCACAAAGGGCGACTGGATCATTCCCACCAGATACGAGCGAGAGCTGGCTGGAAAGATGTCACAGAAGGGAAGCTCCATTACCCTAGCCAACTTTTCTTGGTACCTGGGAATGTGTACGATCATGATGGCGAGGGCGCTTTGCGCACTACCCCAGACGGACTTATCGTCCGCGATGACTCCCACCTGCTTAAGAATCGCCGGCAAGGTCTTAAACCACGAGTCGGACTTGATCGCCTCCGTACAGATTTCTTTGACCGGCGTGCGAGAATAGAGCATGCGACTGAGTTCGTTGGAGATCCAGCAGCGCGCTCTGATAGACGCGCTTTCTGGGCCAGACCCATACGATGTGACTGACTGCAAGTGATAGTACAGGTCTGAGAACTTGACCACCTTCTGGATGATGTCGGGGTCCTTCTGGTCCAGGGAGATGATATCTGCCAGTACGTACTGTATGCCAGGAAAAGAACTGGCCTTCTTCACCACGCGCGCCATGTTCGGGGAGTTCTCATGGTCCGAGCCCACATCCCAACGCCAGGAGGCGATGGCTACGTTGCTGGAGCCGGGGCCCACCAGCACATCCGCCATGTCCCACTCCTTCAGCGGCAGTTTCTCCCAGTCTGCTTTACTCTGCTTCGTGCATATCACCTTGAAAGACACCCCGTTAGTACTGCGACTGGGTGGCTTGTCTGTGGCTTGTGCAGCTGCGGGCTTGCCTACACAGGCAGGGTGAAGGTCCCACTTGCATGGCTCGCATGTGTAGACTGCCCCCGTACCCAACTGCCCGCACCCGTCGCACTTGTACCTCCCCGAGTACACTTTTTCTTTGTACGTCAAGCTGTGAGCATGCCTGGAGTCGCTCGCCTCCTTCTTCTCCGATCCTGCTTGATCCGAGGACGGAGCGGCCAACTTGCGTGTGGAATATCCCCTATAATTATGTGTGCATATATAATCTACACTACGTTTTGTCTATTTCGTCTATTATTCTGTTATGTCTGTTGTGGATGTTGATGTACGTTAGATCTCCATGAGGTATGTTTATGCTCACCTGTATTGCGCTTGGATTTTTGCAGCGGCTGCGTGTTCAGGGGCTGGCTTAGCCTTGGCTTCCTCCTTCTTCTCCTTGGCAGCCGCAGCAGGGGAAGGGGCACCCGGCGCCTCTGATGGGGCTGCTGCTGGCTCTCGCCGCTTGGCACAGTTAGGATGCAAGTCATACTTGCACGGTGCGCAATGGTACACCGGCCCAGTGCCCATTCGCCGGCAGCCGTTGCACACGTACTTGCCATTATAGACTTGTGTCATGTAAGTGAGAAGATGATTGTGCCCATCGTCCTCCAAATGAGATGCAGGCGATTCCTGCACTTGCGCTTTGGCCGCACTGCGAGCTTGTTTTCCTCTGGCTAGCGCTTGAATGGTAGTGGCCGCAGCACTGGCCAGCTTGTTTTCCTCACTTGCGGTGGCAGACGTCGCACCACCAGGCTGAGTGGTACTAGCGGCAGCCTCTTTTGCGCAGTGAGCATGCAGATCATACCCGCAAGCGCCACAGTGGTAGACAGGCCCTTGCCCATATGCCCTACACGCGTCGCAGGACCAGTAGCCTGAGTACACCAACGGCGTCCATTGCAGAGCGTGCGGGTGAATCGTCACAGAAATGGTTGGCGTAATGTCCGAAACAGACGTTGATATGCTTGAACTGTTTTCATCTAGCTTAGCGATAGCCTCTTCGTGTCCTTGTGCTGCAGCCGACTTGTAGAGCTCCACAGCTTTCGCACTGTCCTTCTCTAACCCATCTCCGTTTTCGTAGCAGCTTCCAAGTGCAAACTGTGCCCTTGGAAAACCTTGTGCCGCAGCCAACTTGTAAAACTTCACTGCTTTGGCCAGATCCTTCTCTAGTCCATCACCATTTTGGTAGCATCTCCCTAAGAAATATTGTGCATCTTGAAATTTTTGCTCCGCGGCCATCTTGTACATCTCCGCAGCTTTTGCCAGATCCTTCTCTACGCCATCTCCATTTCTGAAGCAATGCCCTAAGAAGCACTGTGACTCGGTATGACCTTGCGCCGCAGCCAACTTGTACAGCTGCGCAGCTTTGGTCATGTCTTTCTCAACACCATCTCCTTCTTGGTAGCACTGACCCAGCACAAACTGTGCATTTGAATATCCTTGCGCCGCAGATAACTGGTACAGCTCCACGGCTTTGGCCATGTCCTTTTCTAATTCATCACCTCTACGGTAAATGTTTCCTAGGTTGCACTGCGCAATTGCACTTCCTTGCGCCGCAGCCAACTGGCACAGCTCCAAGTATTTGGCATTGCTCTTCTCTACACCGTTTCCATAGCAGTAACATACAGCTAAGTTCGCTTGAGCACGCGCATCTCCCTGTTCTGCGGCCGGCTCGAGCAGCTCCACGGCCTTTTTGTAATCTTGTTCCAAGCCTCCTTTACCCTTATAGAAACACCATCCAAGACCCGCCTGCGCAGAGGGATTGCCTTGTACAACAGCCAGCTGATACAGTTTTCTGGCCTCAGCCCAATCAATCTGCAATCCACCTTTTCCATACATGTAAAAATCCCCCAGGTTCGCCTGCCCTGTTGCATCGCCTTGATTGGCAGCCTGTCGAAATAGAGCCAAGGCCTTTTTCTCGTCCACCTCCACGCCTCCTTTGCCGGTGGCGTAGAGTAGTCCCAAATTAGCCTGCCCAGTTGCACTGCCTTGCTCTGCCGCCGCTTCAAAGAGCACCCTCGCCTTGCTCTCGTCCCGTGGCAAGCCGCCCTTGCCAGTCTGGTAGAAGAAGCCCAAGTTAGCCTGCGCGTCACTCAGCCCTTGATCCGCCGCCGCTTGCAACAGAGCTGCGGCTTTCTTTTCATCCCTACTAACACCTGTGCCTTTGCGGTAGCAGAGTGCCAACCGAAACTGCGCCTCTGCGTAGCCTTGATCCGCCGCCTCTTGCAAAAGCTCGATTGCTCGTGCTTCGTCCTTGGCTACGTCGTCGCTACTGTACAAGTATTTGAGTGCCTGCCGGTAGGTGCCTGCCGCAGCCTCCAGCCTGGAGCGAGCCTCCTTTCCGAGGCTAGCAGAGTCTGCAGAATGCATTTGTTGCTTGCTTGCAGCGATCAACACACGACCCAGCACTTTCTCCACAAAAGCGTCATAGTAGTCCCGACTCACGTCAATGATTTGGTGGTCACCTAGTGCAGGGTCGTAGTGACTCAACGCAGCAAAAGACAGCTGCCCATGGCGTTCATCCGTCTCTCTCACAGTGATGATGGTCTTCCCCAGCTTTCTCGCGACCATGAGCTCAAACAAACACCACGGGCGGTTGAAGTACGACTGTGTGCCGTAAATAACAAAGGCAGCCGAGCCAGCAATGCCCTCCACCATGCCTGTCAAATCCAGTCGCCCTGCCTCTTTGTCGTACCAGACGCTACAGTTTTTATCTTTAAGGTATCTTCCCAGAGCCCGACACGCATCTGCCGCCTCCTTTTGTACGTGGGACAGGAAGCATTTCCACTTGGCGGGTGCAGGCTCTCTCAGGCACTTGTTCAGGGATTCTCTTGCGAGCTCACTCGCGAAGAGTTTCTCTGCTTCTAAAACTTGCTGAGCGTTGTCCTGGAAGGAGAGGCTACGAGGCGCGCTTACAGAGGCACGCTGATGGCCGCTGGAGAGACTGTTTATAATTTGCCCGAGCTGATGTTTTACCTGCAGCAGTTCTGCTCTGATCTGAGCAGGTATGCAGACAGTTCTGCTCTGATCTGAGCTATATCAGACTTCCACTCCAGATGCTCATGTATTCGCTTGATCGGGCCAGTGTGTTGTGGAGCGCATGCATTCCTCAAGGCAGTTCCAATCTGCATTACATTACATTTACATTACATTCCTTCACATTTCTTCACATTTCTTCACATTTCTTCACGTTACATTACATTACATTACATAGCATTACATTATATCACTTTACACTACTTTACATTCTGGTTGTCTTCGCTGAAGCCTTGCCCGCAAGCTTCACACTCCTTGACTTTTGTGGACATATAATATTATCGCTCCCTTGCAGAGTCTGTTGATTAGGAAACCAACCTAAGACAGTACAGACAGTACAGACAGTACAGACAGGACGGACAGGACAGACAGCACAGACAGGACAGACAGGACAGATAGTAGAGACATACAGACAGTACAGACCGAACAGACAGCTGCAGGACAGACAGGACAGAGTCTAGCGCAGACAGCACAGACAGCACAGGACAGTTAGGACAGATAGTACAGACAGCAACTCAGACAGTACAGAGTACAGACAGTACAGACAGGACAGACAGGACAGACAGTAGAGACAATACAGACAGAACAGACCGAACAGACAGCTGCAGGACAGACAGGACAGAGTCCAGCGCAGACAGCACAGACAGCACAGGACAGCACAGGACAGTTAGGACAGATAGTACAGACAGCAACTCAGACAGTACAGAGTACAGACAGTACAGGCAGGATAAACAGGACAGACAGGACAGACAGGACAGACAGTACAGATAGCAACTCAGACAGTACAGACAGTACAGACAGCACAGACAGTACAGACAGCACAGACAGCACAGACAGCACAGACAGTACAGACAGAGTATGTCTGTGCTGTCTGTACTGTCTGCTGTAATGTCTGTGCTGTCTGTACTGTCTGTACAGACAGTACAGACAGCACAGACAGCACAGACACTACAGACAGTACAGACAGTACAGACAGCACAGACATCACAGACACTACAGACAGGCTCAGCGCTCACAGTTCAAACATCGTTCACCTCTTCTTTTTTGTTTCTAATCTAATTGAAGCCAAACCATCCTGCACATCGTCGTGCTGCAACAGGGATTGCTTCGTCAACTCGTGCCAAAATAAAGCAAAAATAAAACTCTCTGTGGTTTGCTTAAAGTAAAGTAATGTAATGTAATGCAATGTAATGGAATGGAATGGAATGGAATGTATTGTAATGTAATGTAATGTCATGTAATGTAATGCAATTTAAATATTGTAATGTATTGTAATGTAATGTAATGTAATGTAATGTAGTTAATGTAATGTAATGAAATGCAATGCAATACAATGTAATGTAATGTAATGTAATGTAATGTAATGTAATGTAATGTACTGTAATGGAATGCAATGCAATGCAATGTAATGTAATGTAACGTAACGTAACGTAATGTAAGATCTAACGTAACGTAACGTAATGTAATGTAATGTAATGTAATGTTATGCAATGTAATGTAATGTAATGTAATGTACTGTAATGTAATGTAATTTAAGAACTATATGTCATAATATAATAATACAACAGTATAATATATAATATGACATAAGAAGTTCACAATAACTTAAGGGTACCCTTAAAATATTAAATCTTGCATCACATCATGGTACTTAGCACAGCAGTTTTGAGCTGTCGGACTTGCTCGTCCGAGGCACACAAATACCCACAGAGAGAGCGGGCTAATCCATGGTCGGAAACAAACCTTCCATAATTCCCGGATGTCCAAAAAATGTTACGACTACGCATATTGCAAACTTCAGCACCAAACACCAAGAACAAGTCACTCGCGCAGAAGTCTTTAAAAATCCATGAACTTATACTGTCTACACGGGTTCTATTTCGGGCTAATCGAGCCGTTACGCACAAGAGTGGTGCCGGCCCGGGGGCTAATCGTCGACCTGGTGCTGCCAGAAGGAAAGGTGGAGACGTGATTAACCCTCCCTTTCTACTGCCACATCAAACCTAACAAGCTCTCTGCCTCTGTACTTTTGCTCACAATGCAATGTACAAGTCTTGGGGACACATAAAAAGAAAAATACTTTTGCATTGCATCGCTGCGTATTGCTGCTACAAAAGACACCCCCTCTAAACTCCTTTGTTTTTCTTGTTGCTAGCACTTCGAAGGATAGAAATGCTAGCCTGAGCCTGTAATAATCTACAAACATCATCAGATGTTTCAGATATTCTGCTGTTCTCTTCCACTGAGCACATACAACTGTGGGATGGCGATGACTTGGGTGAACTCCTACTCCTCACGTCCTTGGCGAAGGTGTTTACATTGCTCCTTTTGCTTCTTCTTTCTTTCCTTCTTTCTTAATTCTTCACTGTTTCTTTCTTAATTCTTTTTTCTTCTTTTTTCTTTCTTCTTTTCTTCTTTCTTCTTTGTTGTCTCTTTTTATTATTTTTCTTTCGTCTCGCTTCTTTCTCTTTAATTTCCTTTCATTTACACATCGGTGATAGTTTTTCTTGCCTTTTTTCCAGCTTCTTTATAACTCTTAAGATTTCTGTGTGACTTCTTGCTTTCTTTCTTTCTTTTCTTTTCTTTTCTTTTCTTTTCTTTTCTTTTCTTTTCTTTTCTTTTTCTTTTCTTTTCTTTTCTTTGATTTTCTAGCTGTCTCAGAAGAAGGCTTTCACTTCTGGAAGTAAAAGACACCGCATGGATTGGGAGACTCGCGTAGCTTCCTTGTCAGATCGCAGGTTTAAGCGGAGATACAGAGTGACAAAAGAGCAATTTGATACTCTTCTGTCTCTGCTCCGACCAGAGCTAGAGGTGGCGTGTGCTAAAGCTCACTGTTATGCGAGTGTGGCACCTGAGTTACAACTATCTATGACCTTGCGTTTCCTTGCGGGGGGGGAGTTACTTGGACATTGCTGACTTACACGGAGTTGGAGAAAGTACTTTTTATAAATGTTTATGGCGCGTTATTTTGTTGTTGAATCGTGACAGTCTGCTGGGTGAGTCTATGAAATTTCCAGATGAAAGTGAGTTTGAAAGTCTGGCCGCTGGGTGGCAGTCTCTATCTTCTTTGTCTAACATTTTCGATGGTTGCCTTCTCGCTATCGATAGCATTATTTTCAAGATCCCTTGTCCTCAGCCTCATGAAGTTCCCAATCCTATAAAATATTTCTGCAGGTAAGATTCTTTGCATGCATCATGTAGTTTCTAATAATAATAAGGATAAAATATTTATGCAGGAAATGCTACTTCGGCATCAATGCACAGCTAGCGTGCGGACCTGATCTCCGATTTCGTTGGGCTGACGTGAGATGCGCGGGTTCGACGCATCATCAGCTTGCGTATACAGTCAGCGGTCTTGACGATATGTTAAAGAGACGTCCTCTCAAACATTACCTCGTTGGTGACAATGGATACATTCCTCATGAATATTTGCTGGTCCCTTACAAAGGCAAATTCATCCGCAGAATCGATCCTTACAAAGAATCTTTTAATTTCCTTTTATCTCAGCTTCGCATACATGTGGAGCGAGCGTTTGGAATGCTTAATGCTCGATGGGGTATTTTGTGGAAGCCGATCACTACATCTTTCGCTGGCACACTTGCAATTCTTACTTCTTGCTTTCGTTTGCATAATTTTTGTATAGAGTCTTCTCACAGAATTGAAAATAGTTCCAGCTTGGACATATACAGGTGGCTGATGAGTATGGAAGACATATTGATGATTTTGAGGTTCAGGATCTCCTCACCGCAAATCCTGCCAGCTCAGCTCGTAATCCATTATGTCTCAGACGTGAAGCTATGGTAGCACAATTGCGCGTAGAGGAGATCCTGCGGCCGAACACAACTTCGGAGAACAGGAACAAACGTCGCCGACTCAATTTAGATGATGAAAACTAATAATAATTTTTGTAGTATTAATATACAATAAAATATTCATTACTCCGCCGTTCTATTCTTGACGCTTCATCGTGATCATGCGTCTTATTAATATTTTACGCAAACACTAGTTTAGTAAAATACTTACCACTCGGTAGAATCTGAATGTGAAGTGGAAGAGATATAATAAAAATGATTTTAATATTAAACGAGATCCAACTGCGGCGGCTGCTGCTGCTGCTGAGAGTCACTCGCGGCAGAAGTCTCACTCCCGCTGCTCGCGGCTGCTTCTGCTGCTACTGCGGCTGCTGCGGTCAATGTTATTTTAAAAAAAATTGTAGCTGGTACGTATTTCAAAAATAAGAGGACCCACACTTGTGGGTGGCTGCCCTGTGTCACCTCCCACCACAAAATTTTTTATTACAGATTCTGATAGAGCTTGGCTTGAAAAGTCGATTGTCACTTTCCCCGATCAAAACTGACCAGCCAATTTTGCAGGGGAAAGCAGCAAAGTTTGGCTGATAAAAAAACACAGAATCGTGCCACCACAAAAATGATTAGTTTCCTGCACCTGGCTCCACCAGGTGTGTCGGCCGGCCCGTACATTACATAGTGGCATCAAGTGTTGTCCGGCTTGTCGTTACTTGACTCTTATGCTTGGTCTGCCCCTCTACAGTTGAGGTACGACTAAGTGTCAGAGTAGCTGTTCCGGTTACAGGTGTGATACAGTCCAAATAGTGACATTTCTGCATTAGCTTTTTCGTTCGAATCACTCTGTATTTCGACCATATCAACTGGTTGCATCAGTGAGTAGAAAAATAGAGAAACAACTCGGAAAGTTGTGGTTGTGGAAAGGTTGTGATTGTGGATAGTAAATGTAGTTTTTGGTCCGGACCGGCCGAGAGATTTATGCTAATATGCACCATCCGCGCGGGACAAAATAGCAAAAGGGTTGTTTCAGGACTATCGTAGAATTTTAGTAATTACATGTATATATATATATATATATATAACTAGTTATTTTTCATATTAGTATTCGCCGACGTCGACTGTTATTAATAATTGTTGATTTCATACTGATAATTTTATTTCTCAAATATTATTATTAATATATAATGAAATTAGTTCAAGGATGAAGATATTATTTAATAACTTATGATCTACATCAACATCATTATTAATATCGAATAAGTACTGCAAGTAAGCTATCCTACGTCTCCAGTGGAGTTCGGCAATATAGCAACACTGTAACTAAATTACTACCCCCTTACTATGTAATTCACACTG
This sequence comes from Paulinella micropora, assembly GCA_019918135.1. Lineage (NCBI taxonomy): Eukaryota > Cercozoa > Imbricatea > Euglyphida > Paulinellidae > Paulinella > Paulinella micropora. The sequence continues at coordinate 218,462 of WBZZ01002886.1, forward strand.
TAACTATTCAAGTTCGCACGAATAATGACCACTACGCAATATGAAGATTCATATATGTATATGTAAACGTCAATACAATACTATATGTTAAACACAGGGTCATGAACACAACCAATCAAAATCGTCATGACTTAGATGCTTCTTACATACAAACTTAACATTCACTTTCTTCTTCTTGTTCTTGTTCTTATTCTTTTTCCACTTCTGCTTTGGAATTTGAAACCTGATCAGCATCACTGTCAGATTCCGGCAACGATCTAACTCTTTTCTGTGCCCTCGAACTGGGCTCCACAGAATTTTTTTTCTTTTTCTTTTTCTTCTCTTTCTTGATGTCTTCAAACGCCTCATCCATTTCTAGTTCCCAATATTCCTTCTGCTTCAGACAGATATAGATATGCTGGGCGCGGAGGTGGCTTGTAGCTCGGGTTTTGGACGGGCCGAGGGGCTGTCTGACCATAATGGGCAGTGCGGCCCTGTTGGCTGGTCCGATATACCCGGTCGGGTTGATACTTGCCATCGCCGGCCGGCGGATATCGGGTCCGCTTAGCGCGTTGCACGTGTTTGCGGTTCTTCTTGTAACGGGGGTGGCCACCAAGACTACTGTTGAAAGCTGGTCGAGCTGGTTTCGGTTTAGGCTTGCGTGTCCCAGTAGCGCCAGTAGTGTCGATGTGAAGGCAATCGCCGTAGCCACACTTACACCACACTTGACGTGTCTTGTTGGGGTGAAGCGCTTGTCATGCGAAAATGCCGTCAGGGACATTATAGGCGAACTGGTTACTGTCGAGTGATGGTACGGTATCTATTGAATACCTAACAGGATCCACACTATGTTTCCCCATTTTGACTAGTTCAGCGAGCTTCCGCCAAACGCGCTCTTTGTCTTTGACGCTCGCCACACCGTTGATGGCTCCTGATGCGTTGAAGAAAGCGCGATCCAAAGAGTACGGGATGATGAGGCCGCAGTTGCTGAAGTAGTTGAGTTCCGAAAGGATCTCCCGTCGTAAGTAGATGTGAAGGCTGGGGTTAATAGCGGAAAGCCAAAATGATGGCTGTGTAGGTAGATCGGAGAGCTTGCTACGTGCGCAGTGTTTAGCTGTGCAAATACACCATGGTAAATGGGGCGTAAGACATGCTTTACGTGAAGCGCGGAAGGCAAAGAGGCCATCGGGAAGATCTTGTCGGGTACCGGCGTCGAAGTCTAGCTCGCGTTGGAGAAAAGGCTTACCCGATCGTTGTCCGACATCGATCCAATGGGCCAAGTTGTACCAGAGGTAGCGTTGCTGATCCGGGTCTAGCTTGTCTGTGAGGTAGGCTGTAGCCGCGTTGAGTCCGCCAGAGGAGACGCAACAAATCCAGTCCATGTGTGCGTAAAAGTTGAGCTGCTTCAAAATCTTAAGCCTCATGTCCGTTCGTAGATCGGGATTGATGGCAGCAAGACGGAACATACCTGGGTAGATAGGCTGAGGGGCTGGTTCGAGAGGGGCGTACTTCGTTTCGAGCCATTCCGCTTGTTGTCTTGGCCGGGAACGTAGGTGCATGGCGTGGGATGACGGTGATGTCGCCGCAGTCGAGGAAGATCTAGACGATGACGATGAAGATGTGGCCGCAGGTGGTTGGCTACTTCCCGGGTTGGGCGAGTCCGGTTTTGACTCGTCATCGTCGTCTTGTCTCCGGTACGGAGTCGGCGGTCTGGTGTTACAGGCTGTCTTTGAGACTTTAGGTAGAGTAGGTGCAGGCTGCGTGCTTGCAGTACTCTGTGTAGCGGGTGTCGGAGCGGGGACTGATCCCGAAGTGTTGGTAGGCGTGGGGCCCGAACTAGAGCTCGAACTACTAGAGCTCGAACTGCTAGAGCTCGAACTGCTAGAGCTCGAACTGCTAGAGCTCGAACTACTAGAGCTGGCGCCGGAAGTTGGGGCGAATACCGCGTCGTCGAGCATTTCGACGTCGATCGGGAAGTCGCTGGATCCTGGTAGTCCGGACTGTCCATCCGGGATCATGCACACGTCGAATCCAGGGTCGATGAACATCCCTTGGGGGAAGCCGATGCGGTAGTGTCCGCGTGTTTCCAGTGGACTCAGCGTGTGGATCGAGAGGGGCAGGTTCAGAAGTGCCTCGGCTTGAAGATCCGACTGAGACATCTTCATTTCGCAATAGAACTTGCGGAGGCGTTCCGTAGTTTCGGTTGCCTTCAGATTGATCGAGCGGCCCGTGTTTGTCTGTTGATCCACCGGTAGTGCCGATTCTGCGTTCCCCGGCGCCCATCTCCGGATGTGGGGATTGGGGTGGTAGTTCATCCGTCTGCGAAGGCATGGGACGCCAGAAGGATAACCTTTCAAACGTTTTTCTCGCGACTACGGGTTGACCATGTCATATAGTCGCAGGGGGAGGTGCCCGGAGGATGGTGGACTACGTGGATTTCGCGGCTGAAGCGCTTGCCGGTCTGGCTGGCGATCAGACAAATACCGTTTCAGCTATAATCCACTCCACGTTGTCGTATCGCTTCCAGTAAAATGTAGTGGGCCATTTTATGTGGGAGGCGTCTGGATTCTGTGGATCGATCCAGTTTGGGCACTGTTGAAGGTAGTTGGTAAGGTTTGTGCTGTTTCGGCCTCCTGGTGACCATATACCTTCCTTGACTGTTATTCCTCGCGTTAATCCCTGCCAATTGTGTTGGAGGATATTGTCGAAGAACTCTTCGTGACGCCAATTCATGTAGTAGATGGACAGGGAGCTATGGTTGAAATAGTTTCGCGGGAGGTCGACCGTGCAGAGGTAGCTGCGTTCGCGCACTAATACATTTTGGATGTCGTAGTAAGAGTCCGTCGCAGTGATCTTCAGCCATATTGGATCAATGCAAGGGAGTCGGTGGAAGTAGTGCTGAAGTGCGAAACAACGCTCTCGTGTTGGTAACTCAAACGAGTAGCGTTGGTATAATGCGGTGCCAAATTCCGGAGCCCTGGTGCATTGGCCTGTAGACGGGGTTTCCATGCAACTCCACGGGAAAAGCAACTCACCTTCAGAAAGCGCGCCCATAATGGTGTTTCGGGGTGCTGTTCTCGGGGTGTTACCGACAATGAGTCCCAAGTACGATGACGCTTTGTATCCCCAAGGTCGCTCCTGATGATACGCCATACCGGTGTGGAAATAATCCACGTTTCCGGTAGGCTCCACTTGGCGGCCAACGAGGGCTGTACACAGGAGTTGCGCAGTACTTCGTCCATGTGCCGGGCCAAAGTGGAAGATGGTGGCCTTCAAAGGGGATTTCAAAAATCCATGCATCGTGCTTGCGCCTTTCGGATGGTTGAGGATCTTTTCCACTGCCTCCTTTGTGAGTACCTCCTGACCACTGTTTCGTCCTGAAGGAGGCGTTGGCGTACACGTTTAACTCTGACTAGGCAGAGGGCTTCCGTGTTGACGACGCCGTGTCTTGCAATCGTGCCGCCGTCGATAAGACCCATTCCCAACGTGAAGTCGGAGAATGTTGAATGGTCCATTTCATGAGGTATGTTGCGAGGAGGCCAGTAGCGTTGCATGAGGAGCGTAGGTTTGTCACGACTGAGGCCGTACGTGGCATCACCAAATTCAATATCAGAGCCACCCCAAGGGGTGTTCCCATACATCTGGCGAGGGTCAGTACGTAAGTAGATCTGACTCTCCCGGGTGCGTGGAGGCGCCGTAGTGGACGACGAGCTCGATGTCGAGTTCGAGGACGAACTTGAAGTTGTGCTCGAAGTTGTGCTCGAAGTTGTGCTCGAAGTTGTGCTCGAAGTTGTGCTCGAAGTTGTGCTTGATGTCGTGCTCGAAGTTGTGCTCGATGATGAGCTTGCTGATGAGCTTGACGATGAGCTTGACGATGAGCTTGCTGCCGAGCTTGACGAGGCGCTCATGGACGAACTCGAGGATGAACTCGAAGCCGGGTTCGGTGCTGCAGTCCATGGGAGGAAAGTTCGCGCCAGGAGCGGGTGTGCGATAAAGCTGTAGTGGTCCGTGTACGGGAAGACCATCTGCTCCGCACATCTCCAGTGGATGTCATTTTCTGGTGGTGGGATTTGGTAGGTCCCACGGGCGTTTTCTGCCGTGCGCAGCAACGATCGTTCCACTCGAGGGTAGTCCCAACCGTCGCGTCTTTCTGGAATGATGTTGTCGGGCCATAGTCCTTGGCTAGTGATCATTTGTTCCTGGATCCAATAACCGAGGTGTGGACATCTGGGGTATGTGCCCACAAAGCAAACGGATCCCATGGTCGGGAAGTAGTTCGCGTATACTTCCTTGACGATCCACAAGTCCTCGACCGTAGTAGAGGCCTTTTCCTCTTCTTTGCGTTCGGGGATACAGCTTGGAGGTATCCATACGAATCGTACCGGTCGGCCTCCTTATACGTCTGTTGTGGGTTCTGACCCGCGCGTAAAGTGGGGACTGGAGTAAGGACTTCAGCTCGTCGAAGTTGAAAGGGATCTCCGATTGCACGACGGGCGTTTGGTGTGATTGGCGGTGCCTCGAATCCCGCGAGTCTGCGGCTCGGGTATTCGTGTAGGGGCCGCGTCCGACATTGGGGGACACATTGCAAGCCGGGACGGCCTACTAGTAGTGGCCCTCCGTAGTCGGATGCTTATGCCAATGGGGCGAACACTTCCTATGGGGGATGGCTCGGCTGCCTCGGCTGCCTCGGGTTCGGGGTCCGGGGCCGGAGCGCGTGCTTCGGTCTGGAGCGGCAATCGAGGAACTGGTGATCCCTGACCCTGTTTGAGGTCACGAGCAAGGCCGTCGCTTATTGGTCTTGCCGGCATACAATCTGCGATCGCAGGCGCCGCCACTCTTAGTGCTGACGACGACGATGATGACGAAGACTGAGCTTGAGGGAGTGCCAAAGAGGCGGCCGTAGATGGCGTAGTCAAAGGCGGAGCATGCGGCACTAACGTTGATGATGACGATGATGATGATGATGGTGATGGTGATGCCCGATAGCTCAAGGAGCGTCTCGTATTCGAAGGCTTGCCTCGAAGTTGAGCGAGGTATTGTCGTGCCAGTGCGTCTTCCCTTTTCCAAGCTGATAGACGCCAAGGGCTAACTCCAATCTGAGAGGCATTCGGTGTATTTCCCACTTTAGAGGGAGGCGTGTCTTTCCATCCCTGGGCCGATCCACTCGTGGAAGGCGTGGCTGTCGCAGCAGCTGAAGCTGGAGACTCCTCTGGAGTTGGGGATGCCTCCAGTTTCTGTCGTTTGGAAGGAGGAGTACCCGGTCTCTTCGATTCCAAATTTCCGCCTCGGGCGCGATGGGTGATGTGTTGAGTTTGCGGGGGCGTAGGATGGCTGGCTTGGCTCTCGCTGTCCCGTTCGCTCTCTTTTTCGACCACTTCGACTGTCAGTTCGACTTCTTCTACGTGTTCTTCTTCAGAATCTATGTCTTCGTAGCCGTCTTCGTCGTCCTCAGCTGCTTCAGCTGCTTCTTCGTCTTGCTCCTCGACCTCCTCGACCTCTTCACTGGCCTCTTCGTCTTCGTCTTCATCCTCCTCTTCATTGCAAACCGGCCATCCGACGTTGCAGTCGCAAGATCTTCTTTTACGTGAAGACATGAACAGGTTGACTTGGCGGCCATAGAGGTGGGCGTTCGAAGTAGACAGAAGGTCGTGGGAGTTCGAAGGGAGCTGCAGTTTGGGATGGCGGTCGATGATTTTGTTGAATTTGACTATCGGATAGGACGTCTTTTTCGCCAACGTTGTAGGGCGAAAGTCGTAGCTAACCGTAGCAAGTTGTAAATCACCGACTTGACAAGAGATGGAACTCCGTCTCGTAGACGATTTGCTTGGAAGGCGGCTTCAGGGGCATGTAGTCCGTGGGCCGAATCGCTTGCGCGTCGTCAATGGAGAGGTTGAGCTGGGCCGAGACCTCGTTGGCGAGAAGCAGGTTCATACCTTCGGGAAGGTGGCTCGAGATATATATCCTGACGGCATGAAGCTGAGACGTCGGTGTGGCCGAGACGAAAAGTTCAATGCCTTCAGAAAGAGTAGCATCAACACCCACAGATGAGCGTGCGTCGACGGGTGGGAGCGACACGATCTCAAGTCCTTGGTGTATTACCCAGTCGAGGAGGGCTAAGCCTTTGCAGTTGCAGGCCGAGTCTAGAACGCATGTAGTCTTACCGATGATGTCTTCTTCCGGGGACGGGCGCAATGATTTGCGTACGTATACATTCCCGCAGACGACGGTCGGGGTCGTAGAAATGCGGAGTAGACGTCGTGACTCTTGAGATGCCGCGCGTCGTCATGTGGAAAGCCCGTGGCTGCTTCCGCGTGGCGGCCGAGGATGGCTTCCAGTTGCAATGTTGGCCTTCGTCCTGACAACGCTGTTGTCGCAGCTTGCATTGTTCGAGCGAGTGCTTCGGGGTCTGATTCGGCTTGAGGAACTGGTTATGTTCCTTGCAGTAGGAGCATGGAATCCCGGTGAAGGGTGGACGCTTTGGCGAGGTCGGGGCGGACTTGGTGGCGGCCGTAACCATCGACGATTTCTTCGAAGGGATGGCAATTGCATTCGCCTTGGTGAAGGGTGGGCGTGTTGCCGTCTTCTTCGTAGTCGGGGCTGGCTTGTCCATCTTAGTCCGCCTGTTGGGGCGTCCACGATCCGGTGATGCAGCCGGTTGAGCCATCGACATGGAGTCAGCCTTGCGCTTCTGACGAGGAGGGCGTTTGTTCTCCTTGTTTTCCTGCTGCGTCCTACGCGGTTTCTTCTGACCAGTGTCGACCTTGACGGTTTAATCACGGGAGAAGGTGGAAGGCGTCGGACGAGGAGGGCGCTCCCGTAGTCGTTTGTATGTGGCGGCCGACGAGGGCTTCGTAGTACTTTCCATCGATATTCAGGGCTAATATTCTTCCATGCAATGGAGATCGAGGGAGTTGGTCCGGGCAGAAGGTCAGTGAGATCGCGGGGCCATGCAACACCAACTGCATTAAATATCTCGGTGGCGTATAGGGTCCATCGCTCTCGTTCCATGGGCGTAAGCATCCGAGACACATCGCGGACTTGATTGAAGTCGGCTGTCTGGTAGCCAGGTGCATGGGCCGTCTCGTAGCTTGTGATGCAACAATTTACATATCCTGCGAGGCTTTCCTTCTTGAAGCGTCGAAGTTTGAGGGCTTGCAAAGCTGGTCGCTTCGTGTCTCCCTTGTCCAGTCGTCCCTTGAACAGCTCCATGAAATATTCCATGAGCATGTACGGGATGATGCTCCAGACGCGGGTGCGTTCGTCAGTGACACGAATGTACCGAGTCCAATACGCGTCCATGAGGGCCATTGCAGTCTTGTCTCCCCACTTGTTCACCGTGTCGATGATGCGGTTGCATGCCAACAACATTGACAAGTTGTTCAACTGTAGGTTGAATGCATATGCAAGTTCGCGGGCTTGAGTAGCAACGTCATGTCCCAGCGCGGTGGGCGGGAGTCAGCACGAAGAGAGATCGGACTCGGGCCATCATGTGCAGCGTGCGGGGTGAAACACCTGCAAAGGTGGACGATCGCAGGACTCTTGTTGTCGACGATGCTGACGAGGATTCATTACCGGAAGATGGCGTGGATGGTGTAGCCGTCCCCGGAGGGCCATTCTCCGTCGAAGGGGCCGATGGCTGAGTTGCAATCGTCGTACCAGACGATGGATCAGTGACGAACCTGCGGGCGAGCTCGATGTTGAGCTCGATGCCGGGCTTGAAGATGAGTTTGATGACGAGCTCGCGGGAGCCGGAGTCGCCACTGTTGCATTACCTTGGTCCTCCACGGGAGGGTTCGTACCACCAGCGAGCAGGGTCGGGTAAGCTTCTTCCGCAATGGAGACGAGAGGGCTTAGTGTGATTCTACTACCTTGCAGTGATGTACCCAGCGAAATGCGAGGCATTTCGCGTGCCGGCGTCGATATAGCGAGGGTTGAACCTGATGAATCAGTTGGAGTTGCTGTCAATGGAGCCAAAGCCGGTCTGGGTCCAAAAGAGCCAATTATCGGTCGAAATGGTGACGTGAGAGCTGAGTCGGTCATGGACAGTGCTCGATTGACCAATGGGGCAGGCGAGATGCCACGATGGATGCCAGCGATGGATGCGGTACACGCTGTGGCAGGGGTGTCGCTCCACTTGCTAGACTTCCAGGGTGGGCAAGCAGACCGACAGAGGTGATAGGAGGTACCCTACCAATAGGGGCTATTGCTGTTGTACCTGCGGGCATCGTAACTGGAGTAAAGGCCATCGATGGGGTAGCTACGGGGGGCGATGTTGCAGCCGTTGATGGTGCACTAGGCGCAGTGGGGCTCGTTGATGGGTGAGTCAGCGGTGTAGATCCCGGAGGAATACTTCCCAGGGCTATTGCTGGCGTCAAACCAATCAGGGTCGATGGAGGCACGGTAACTGGGGTGCTTGCAGGGGCTGGAAGTACCAATGCATGAAGTGATCCAGGTGCTGCAGGCATCGAAGTCGAAATAGGTAAATGATTAACACATATCTCGAGGGGGACGAGAGTACCCAATTGGTTCCAGAGAGCCTCCTGTTGAGCTGCAGAGCCTGTAGGTCCCAAATATTCCTGGTAGATGTCGTGGGCCGTCACGTTGGGATTGCACATCAGCGTGAGGGATGGTGTCGGTACCAATGGTAGATGAAGCAAATTTGTTTGCTTGTCCTTGATTGCATTGAGTAGAACATTTCTGTATTCGCCAGAGTAGTTGGTGAATAAATCCTCTTTGAACTGCCTTGATTGCGTCCACGAGAGGTCCGTAGTGAGAGGAGTAGACTTCCCTTCCTCCACTTCCTTCAGAAACTTCTTTTCAGAAGGCAGAAGACCATGGTAGATGCCCAGTATGGTGAAAGGGTCCAAGCATTTCCTCTTGTGCTCCCGAATACGCGACAGGGGATCGTCGTGGCGTGAGTTGGCGAACATTCCACGTCACCAGGGGTAGGCCAGGCAGCGTTGGTACACTTGTAGAGCACGATGAGCAGCAAAGAGGATGATCTTGCTGGGTGATAAGGGGGTGACCCTAACACAAACAAAACCAGACACATACTGTGTT
>WBZZ01002886.1:237500-245000 GCA_019918135.1 Paulinella micropora
TAGACAAAAACAGAAAACACAATATCTAACTTGTCTTCCGTTGCTAGTCATTTTCGTCTTGAGGCTTCCCAAATAGATTTGGGAATTTTCAAGTCCAACAACCCGACACTATCCGTTTATGACTGTTTAACTTGAAGACTCGCGACACTATCAGTTTGAGAACAGGAAACCTCACAATCTACTTTCTACACTTGATCGTACGTTGCACCCAAGCCTGCAATAAGTTCAAAATTATGTAAATAAACGAAATGGCCTCTCTACTATTTACTTGTATTTCACCTGCTCACTCAGAGTCAGGACTCAAAGCAACCATTGTGTTTTTATTAAGAGTTCGTTCTATCTGCCTACTTGAAGAGTTGTATACAAACTCACAATTAGAATTTTTTCCAGTCAAGAGAAAACTACACACACAGAGTTGGTGTGTTCTGTGCACAGATCGATTTGGAAAGACCCTCTCTTTCAGGAGTTGCTATACAACAACGTATTAGGACAGTGGTAACCAAAAATACATATGTCTCGACAGACCGTTCACCTGCCGTTGCATTTTTGTGTCCCTTCTCTGCCCTTATACACACTATTTAGTCAACCAACACAGTATGTGTTTGGATTTATCGTTTTAGGGTCAACCCCTACCCAAAGAGTGGAGAACACCTCCTCCACTGCACCTCGTCCTCTTCAGCTACTGCTCTGCGTTCTGGCTTGCTCCTGGTACGTCTACATTTGGAACCAGTCGTGACACGACGACCCAGCATCAAAATACTACGAGCACAAACAAGGTTGCCTGGATTTATATCCCATCTTGGGCTCCCGTACGAACACCCTACGTACAGGTAAGAGGTTTCAGGAAGAAGTCAAGACTGGCAAGACTGCTCGCCTCCATACTGACCTTCCACGTACACAAACTGTGCAGTTTATTTACGATTTACTGACCAGCTACGTTGATGATGCACGAGACATTCTTCGGGAAATTCATAAGGATAAGGATACCTGGCTGCTACAGGTCCCCATTGCTTCTCAAGCCAGCCTGGACCTCCTTTGTAACTCAGATTGGACAGACGCTGAGGTCTACGCCCAGTACCTTGGACCTACTGGATCGTTGGCAGCCGCAGAGAAGCTCTGGCACGACATTGGCCACGTCATTCCCGTAGAAGCTTTTCACAACTACTACCCAGTCACCGCCCCCACTGTCGGATTGACAGGTCACTCCAGGTCACTGCACTCCCCGGCACAACCGCTGGTGCCACATCCATCCCCTCATCGAACCAGACTGGTCCGACAACTCTGCAGCTCACAGGACGTTCATCTGCTACTACGACCCGTTCGAGCCACCCTTTGATGTCTTCGACTCCGGGAACAGCTACGCTGACTTCGTCAACACCGATGCTACCCTCAACTCTGACATCTGCAGTCACGCCGACACTTCGAACACTGACGTCTGATCGAACTGTTTTCGCGCGAGGATTAGCAGTCAACTATCACATCGCCAACACGCCAATTCAACTAGCAATCATGCACGCCATCAGTAATGTTAACCAGTGGGGAGACAGAGTTACGGTCACCATCATGGACGCCTGTTGGTACCGCTTCGTCCGCGTCACCGACTCAATCCAGCAAGTTTGGAGTTCACTGTCACTCATCTGGCTGCTATTCATTCGCGACCTTATCCATGGCTGTCTGGACAAACCCGATTTATACAAGTCAGCTCTCCAAACTCTCGATCTACGACGATTTCAGAACTAACAACTTTTGGCGTACATCCATCGGTGTATGACGTTTTACGAGACTACACATGCAGCCGGCGTGAGCATCTGCGACTGAAACCAGATTGAGGACTTAGGCCGTATGCTCACCCCGATGGAACGCGACCGATGGAATCAGCATTCGGACCAAGTCCTACTTACGCATGGCGTTGGCTGGCCGCGCAATCTGGATGACGTCCTCCCTTGGGCCAGGATCCTCGACCCAAACGATATGCAGGAATACCTTCTTGGGATGGAGACTCCGGTCCGCACCGACATCAAAGACCCATCTACGTACAGACTGGTCTCTGTTCGTCCAAGACGTCAGCAGCTCCGGCAAGTAACGACTACTGAGGCGAACACCAGCACTAACCGCCCCGCTTGGCAGAAACGTAAGGCGGACGCCATGGCAATGACAACTGCCCCTCTACAGACGTCGACTCGCCAGATCAAGCGCTTGAAGACCGACCCACCGGGTACCTCGTCGAACCAGGTCCATCGAAAACTTTTCAAGTGCCTACCATGCACCTACTGCAAGGAGCACAACAACTTCTTGAAGAAGGGCCAGCTCCCCAAACATTCGTTTGAAGAGTGCAAACTTCGTCGACAGCGTCGTCAATATGACGAAAAGCCATCAGCGGCCGTTGCCCGCAGCACCCCGCGCGCCTTCCATATGACTACCCGGTCCTACACACCCTCTTCGCTGGTGCCAACGCCCTCGCCTCTACGGATTGCGACAGCCCCAACAGTTGTTACCGGATGTGTTTGGGTCGCCAAACATTCTCTCAGTCGCACATTTATCGGCAAGACTACATGCGCTTTAGATTAAGCCTGCAACTGTAAAGGAGTCGCTCGCTTATCGTGGGTTCTACAACACTGCTTACGATCCGGCAGCTGCCGCCTGTAGCAGCACGCTCATCCGTCGGCATCGACGTAGTCCTCACCGACTGCATCGAATTCTTTGTTTCAGCTGGCCCAACGTCGCCGCTTCATGCAATTACCGTTTATGTGTCGCTCACCTGCCCGATCGCGTGGATCTACTCTTCACCAACGAAGTGACCGCACAGATCAACTTGTCCATCGACGAGGCCCAGAGGATCAAGCCAACGGACTACATCCCTTTGAAGCCCGCAGAAAGACAGATCGTCTACGAGACGGAATTTCATCTCTTCGATGAGCCACTTCAGGTGAGCGACCGTCAACTAGCAACCATCAGCTATGACTTCTGCAGACTCTGACTGAAATGACTTCTTGCCCGACCTCCGAGATTGAAAAGATCTTCAAGCTCCGTGTTACACAACCTTCTGATTCCTACGATCCTTTGTCAACTTCGCAAACCCACCTCTACGGCCGCACAGTCAACCTGTTCATGTCCGAAAAGAAGAGACCATGCGATGGGAGGGTACTGACAGATCACGACGAAGACGACGACGAAGAAGAAGAAGAAGAAATCAAATCTAGTGCATCCAAGAAACACAAGCAATCCGCTGATCTGATCACACATGAGGATTATTATAACGATGCCCGTGCTTGGTCGCTTATCCGACACAGTCCGACTGTGCGATCTCTCTCTTTCGCATCTTCATCTTCCTCGTCATCGTTATCGCCATCGTTGATTCAGGCTTAAACCTCATCATCGACAGCATCTTCACCTACCATACCCGCTACATCAGCCCTTTGCACTACCGGGACAAAAAAAATCTCTGACGGGATTTTGGTTAAGTTCCTGGATTTTTTTTCTTGAAACCGATATCAAAAATCTTGGGATATGATTCAAAATCCCGGACCCAAGATACAAATCTTGGACTCATGATATTCAATCTCTGACACCAAAATCACTGACCCAAGATAAAATCTTAGACAGGGAAAAATCTTAGACATAAGCAAAAATCTTGATTCCAAGATTAAAGTCTTGGATCCATGATTTAATCTCGTTTCCGAGATTTAGCTAGGCACGTGTCCAGGATTATACAATCACTGCTCCAAGATCATTGATCTTGAGTCCAAGATTGCTATCTTTGATATATGATACAACCTTGGAACACAGAAGCAATCTTGGACATATGATAAAACCTTGGAACACAGATTTAATCTTGAGTCTTACATTTATTTCATAGACACATGTTAAGAATTGTATTCAAGATATTTTTCATATTTTCAAGATTGAAATCTTGGATCCAAGATTTCAATCATTTCCCAAGATCAGTAATCTTGAGTCCAAGATTTGGAAACATAGACTTATGATGTTAATCATGAAATATATATAGACTAGATAGAGACTGAAACCATGGCCAGTCATGGCAGAGCCTACCGTACATAATTTTTGTTGTATATAGTACTGTTATAGAATCAAACTTTCCCAGGAATTATTCACTAATAGTTTGTTTTTTTCACTAGTCAAAGATCCTGCATGTACATGCTACAGATCTAGAAAAGGTTTCGTTATTTTAAAATTTATTAATTAAAAAAAACTGTTTTTACAACTGAGTGTAATGAAAGCGGAAAGAAGAGAAATGTACTATCCCCAACGATAGCTCAATGGAAGAGTAAGTCGGTAATATAACCAAACACAGTCCTCAAAAAAGAGAATAATGTCTCGTTATATTAGCTCAGTGACGCAAAGACAAAAAGCCGCCAAAAGACCAGGATCGAATTGGCATTTCAGACGTGTCCGGCCAGACGAAATCTGTAAATAAGTTTTTTACCGGATAATTCGGGGGTGATGTCCACAGTACCCCCTCCCAGTTTTTTATGGCGGAACTTCGTTTCCGACATAAGACGCTTGAACTGATTTCTTTTCTGACTAAGATTCGTTTAGAGTTATGTATGAAGATACATCAACCCACGAATTAGCAGTTATAAAACAACAATGATACTTGCCCCGGTACCAATCGTATATATACTCTGGCACATTCAGTATCTATATTAAAATCTTCCTCTTTCTTCTGTCGATAAGATATTTGTGCAGTATGTCCAAGTATAATGTTTTATGGTTGAGTAATAATGTAATATCGCCATTTCCATATATATGTAAGAACCGGTGGTCGGTTTCCATAAATACATTTACTTTTTGTGAAGACATACCCTTGTATAAATCGGTATCATTTAATATAGTGTCAGGTGATCAAGTCTGACGACTATATCCGAAGTTGGGTTGAGTGCGCCCTAACCTTGCGATATGCCGATACAAGTAGAGATCGATGGAATCCGGTGTAGCAGTTCATGTTATTAATATATCAGTTCTTGATTAGACTGTAGAGTCTTTAATGAGATCATCATTCTGGTACTGATCCGGGTCGTATCCAGGAAACACCATCGCTCACTCAAATAGCGATCCCGTAACGGTGCTGTTTCGTGGCCGTCTCGTCTGTCTCTGCCGAAGCAAGAGAATAGAATGTCTATTTTTTGTCAGCTGTGTCTTGTTAATCTCTAGAAGAATGAATGCTGTAGTAGCTTTAATATCTAAGTAAGGTTGTCGGGACGATATTGGATCAATGCTATGTTCGCAATCGATCAGGTCCACAATACTTCTAGAGAAAAAAATACTTATTATAGACGCCGTTTACGCGCGCGGACTCCTTTACCTGGTGGAGGACCTCCAACCAAAGTTAAGTCTAAGGTAGACTGTTCGAGGACGTCCCAAATTTTGTGAGGGATTGCGCCTTGTGCCAAGTCGAAAGGAATGTCCAGCACCCCTCGTGGTAGTGCTTGTATGGTCCACGCGGTATGATCTTTATCTGTGGGAGATATGGTATCATCCCATGTCTCAAGTTTCTTGGCGTCTTTATATACTGGAAGGTATTGTCTTACTTTAGGATCTTCCACTGGATCCAGACTCCTCCAGAAATGTAAGACTGGTTGTATTATTTGTGCCGCAGTCGAAATTCGATTCGATCGCGTATGGCGTTTGTGAGGTACTGCCACGACTCTCATGAGATATAAATCTGAGAGCGTGTCATCGGCTACGTGTTGAGCCGCAGGCCTCACCAAGTCAAGAGCGTCTTTGGCCCATGAAATATGTCCAATCGCATCTCCTTCTTTCCAACTGGGGTGAACGAGAGTGTCATTGCCCGCGCGAGGGTCTTGATCTCCGTCATCTCTCCCCTCTTGATGGACTCCTTGCGAACGTGCCGTCCTTATCGCCTTTCTCGGTCGGTCGTAGATAAGGTCATTTTGCGCTCTCCTTATTTGCGCCTCCGTGAACTTTTCTTCCGGCACGTTCGACTCCACCCTTTTGCGGGTCTGAGTCCCCGCCGCACTTTTGCGGTCGGTGGCCCGCTTGTTCTCCAGCTCAGCCTCCTCCTTCTCCGCAATTGGTGCCCTGTAGGCATCCCGTTCCGAGATATCCTCCTGACGGATTGGTGGGACCTCTTTAAAGTCAGCCTCCATCCGTTTGAGTGCTTGATCAACGGACTCATCTTCAAGTAGGAAGGGATCAAACTTAATCAGCCTTCGTACATTCACTATTTGAACTTTCCCTCTGCCCCTGATTTTATAATTCAAAGGCCCCATCTGTTCCATGATCTGGTATGGTCCTTTCCAGTGGATGAACAGCTTCGAGCTGACTCCCTGAGGAACCTGAGGATGATACAGTAGTACAATATCCCCGACCTGAAATCTGACTTGATCCAGGTGTGCCTGCCTGACACCTTCAGCATCAGTCTTCCTGCTCTCCGCCTCCCTATGCGCCTGTACTATTTGCTCCGCCTCCATCTTCGCCCGAAGTCTCACCCCAAACAGCTCATCCTGATCTGCCCATGAATTTTTTGGGTGCAGCAGTGAGGCTGGGATGGCGGGCTCACGCCCATATACCAATTGGTATGGCGAGACGGAACCTTTTGAACCACCTAACGCTGTAGAGGGTAGGCAATTCATAGCAAAGGCAAACGAGGATGCTGCCTCCACCCATGCCTTTTGGTTCTTCTTCTTCATACAATACATCTTCAGCGCGGCCTTGAGGGTCTATGCACCCGCTCTATCTTGCCGTTCGCTCTGGGGTTATAGGCGGTGACATATTGCCATTTCATGCCGTAATATGCAGATAGCTTGTCGATGACTTCATTATTAAAGTCAGAGCCTCGATCTGAGCATATTTTTCTCGGCACCCCAATCTGTGAGATGATCCTGTCAATCAACGCCTTCGCTGTTGTTTCTCCCGTACCGTCTTTGACTGGGACCACCATACATAGTTGGTGGCTCTGTCTATGGCCGTTAGAAGGTATTTGTAACCTTCCGTCGTGACCGGGAAAGGTCCTACATGATCAGTGTGTAAGAACTCGAACATTCCTAAGTGTAAAGGAAAAGTCCCGATCAGGCCAAAATTCGCCTTCAATGGTGTTTTGGATGTCTTGCATGGGATGCATGCATTGACCTGTTCATCAATATTCTCCTTCTTCTTCTTCTTCCGCCAGAATCGTCTCGAAATGAACATATGCGTTCTTTGTCGGCCCGGGTGCGCCAGTAGTGGGCAGTTATGAGCAGCGACAAAAATGATGTGTCTGAGTTTCTCAGGAACCCAGAGAGTCCATTTGTCTGGTTGTGATGCATAGCGCCCGTGTTAGCCTTTGTACCACAAGAGACCGTCTCTCCACCCCATCTCCTTCTGTTGCTCCTTAATCTCCTTCGTCATTTTCAGCTCGTTCGGGTTCTTGTATAGCTGTATTAGCTCTTTGAACTCCGGATCGAGAGCCTGTTGCTGTCTCCATGCAGTGAGTGAGGCTATGTGGATAGTCCCATCCTCTGGCTGCACTCCTATCCTCTC
>WBZZ01002886.1:255000-282500 GCA_019918135.1 Paulinella micropora
ACATCCAGTGGAGCACAGAGTGGACTGTAGAGCGGTGTCCGCCTGTGTGATACACTCGCAGTGCCACTCCACTCCCTCGTAGACAGACCTGCAGACACCCTACTGTGTACGTGTGAACCGGTGTCACGCCCGTACTGACTGCGGCAACATCACCGTGGAACATGTCTCGACCGTCGAGAGAGACCCAACGCCCCGTACAACAACGATCGAGCTCACCTATGCAAACTCCCTCGCGAGGCAGCAAATCAATTCAACGACCGCGGGCTGACAAGCATCCACCCCTTTCCAGGTCTGGCCAGGAGGTGGTTTCCTTACCACGGTGGCCATCCTCCTACAACTTCTACTCGACAAGATTCACACCTATTCTGATGGATGATTCGGTGGCCTACTGCTCGCAGATGCAGGACTGGCACTCAGCAGAGGAGCTGGAGATTAACTTGATGACTTCCCTGTTGCGTAACAAGGTATAGCCAAAATCTACCAACTTCTAGTCAAACTGGAACCAGCATTCTACAACCCTGTATTGACAACCCACGCTGGAACACTGGGGGAGGAATACAAATCTTAGCACTCTCTTCACCTTACAGCACCACGACGGACCTACGATAGCTCCAAATCCAGAGATCCAAATCATCCTCCACGATAGCTCCGAATCTAGAGATTTCATGCGGATTCTCTCCCGATCTGTGGAGATAAATGGATTGCGGACCCATCGAACCCAACTACACGATTGGATGACTTCAGACTGCTGTGGTATGCAAAACCACATGCTCCACCTGCAATTTCTACCAGACTACATGAACGACATCTGCACCCCTCATCGAACTTACTGCTCCACTCTTTCAAGGATCCAACTATACCTCGATCAATCACCTGGACAATCCGGTCATCCAATTAGAGTCATGCCTTAAAGTTGTTTTCAGACCGGTCATTGAACACGCCGATAACAAATGCATTCCTCTCATCACATGCTTCTGCCGGATGCACTCACACTAGGTGGACTCGGTAAGGAAGTCTCTAGATGAAATCCAACCATCATTCCTCACCATCATCCATCGACCACCACGCCCGCAAAGCGCTTCTACCCCCAATCATACAGCCATCATGACTATCTTCCTACTCGATGTTTTATCATTCTTCCCCGCAAACTATGTATCCTAATCCACCAAAGCATATGTCAGTTCCCGCGGAGTCTTTGCTGACCCTACTGACCCGCTCGAGGACACCTACAATGGTTGCGTCCACTCAGCAGACAAAAAAGACCTAAGCATACGTCGACTAGGCGGGGCTGAGAATCTCCCCCAGGTATGTCACTTCCCGACGTGCAATCTTCCTCACAGACAACTTCACCCGCCTCAACGCCGGAGCGCACCTGGTGGATGTCCTGTACCAACGCTAAGACCTGCTCCAGAATAAGTTCTATAACTTTAAGTGTCGCGCTGCGCAAACAGGTATGAAAGGAATTGACATCCTCAACTACCTCGGCCAGGCCCCGACCCAGCCCATCAATTTCACACTTCCTGAATGCCTGTTCCGTTACCATTGCTGTGAGGAAGGGAATGCTCTACAGCTACGATTTCCCAGGAAGGCAGGATTATCCACACAGTTAGACCAGGAACACTGACCCCCACCACCGGCACCGACCGCACTATGTACCTGACAGCAAAGGATCTCCCGGCCGCAATCTCCACAGATATCCACAGCCGTCCCCAACGGAATAGGCAAACCTCCCGAGACTCCTACAGCATGCACTCCAGGCTTGTGCTTATACGTCGAACCATACGGTACTACTGGCGGAACCAGATGAACCGGACATCATCAGCTTCGCCTATGGTGACAAGCACTTGGTGCCAGCAGTTGATCATGCCTTGGAGAAGGCGATACTAACATGCATCTGGAACTGACTACGCCACCTCTTCCACACGCCACTCAATACTGCACTGGTGACTCAAATGGACAGTAAAAGAAGATCCCCCTGGACCCGCTCCTACAGCCCCAGCACGAACAGTAGTATCGCGATACACGTCTACTTTGGTCAGGAACATGCCCACACTACCTCTATCTCCCCCTTCACGGACGCACAACACACCCCTGTCCCGACTTATGCACTTCAGTCGTTCACGTGGAAAGACAGGGAAATCCTCGCCTTGCACCTCCCCACACTCATAACCTTCGCCGAGACGACGGCACAGGGTACTGGGTTCCACCTATGCTTACTCAACCTAATAAGATAGTCTGACCTCAAAAGGACAGACATAGAGGTGGTGGGATGATGGTTCGAGGACCTCAAGCTCAGCTTTGAGCATTACCATCGCAATCCCCAATCCCACCGCCCGAGCCGTCAGCCGCGGATCGCGGCCCCTCCCCTCCGGGATCCTCCACTCCATCCACCTCCAGCCGGCGAGACAGCCCTTGGACTCACCACTTCCAGGCAATAGTCCCCGGAATCCACGAACAAGTAGACGGTTGGACCTTCCAGGTGATACAGTGTCAGACACCGGAGAAGATGAAGAATGATCCACCCCCGCTACGGACGCCGCGCACGATCAGGGTCCTCCCGCGCCCCACCGCCCCTGAATAGACGCTGGAACAATTTCTTACACCTAGACGCCTAAGATGCGGCGCATCTGGGAAGAAGTGATGTCTACGCTGACCTTATCGGAGGAAGATACAAGCAGAGTGACCCTTTGCATGCTCCTCTCTACAACGACTGTCGTCACCTATGATGATCGGAGTATAAGCTGGTCGTGCAACAGAAAGGACCTCCCCCCCCTCGATCTTGATCATGGACTACAGGGACATCTTACAGCTAATCAAAAGAGGACAGGATGGGAAGTCCTTCTCGTAGATCCCGGACGGGCACTACTCATGCACGATTAGGGAAAACGCGCGACTCTTCTACCGAATCCTACCCCCAATACGGAATATAAACCCTGCCAAGTCCCAAGATGTTGGCTGACATACCTCCGCATCGAACGGGATCTAGTCGCAGGGGTGATCTCAAGAGCATCTGAGGACACCCGCACGGTGCGCGTAGACCTATGGTGGGCTAAGGATGCAGCCCTGCAACTGCGTCCCGCCGACGACCGACAAGCAATACGCCTGGTACTCCAGTCCTCCAACATGATAGGTACTGTCACTCGATACCACACTACCGCGACCAAGAATTCCTTATCGAAGTGGACACGCCTGACCTCAGCCCAGGTGATATTCCTAGCGACAGTGAACGCCGAAAGAGAGGAACGCTCTATCATAGACTGTCCCGACCGCCGCTGCAAAGTCATCATGCAACGTGTCATCGCAACCACCCCTCCCAACTGAGGAGGAGATCATCTTATAGCCATCGAAGACGATCTCGCGGAAGCCCAGCGACGCACCGCCAAGCAACCCCGACAGGACACCCAGAGTACCTACAGCTCGGAACCAGCCCCAGGAGTGATGGATTACCTCCCTGTCTGGCGGAGGGTACAAAACAGCAGCTCTAACATACACCAGCAATTCACGCTCCTCTGATGTCACGACGCCAGCCACGTCGCCCATCGTGTTGGCAGTGGATGAATTTGCATCCATAGCTCCGGAATGACACCACCTCTGCGAGACTACACCGAAGCGAACTACATCCCAGAAGTAGCAACCTGGGAGGCCATTCTGGACAGTCAGGCCGTCACCAATGAACTAGCCTAGCGTCTTGGCATGACCCCTCTTTTGCCCTTCCAGAATGGAGAAGTCTGACCCTACGATGACGAGATACCGATCCACGACCACGTCACTACTACTTCAAGGACGACCGGCACGCGTGCAGGGAAAGAAGATGTTGCAAATGCCCCTGCCACGGCAGCCCCCCTCGATTTCCTTCCAGGAAAATATAGACTCCGCATGGAGACCATCCTTCCCTTTGACGCCCAAATACCACTGAAGGCGGACTTCTGGCGACGCGAAGACATCAACACGGCGATTCTAACGAGGAAAGCCATCGAGGATGTCAAGAATCACACCGGCTGACTCACAGACGACATTATTCACGTCTGCCTCACTAGCATCGAGGAGGAAGCACTGATGCACGGCTCCCTTATAATTGGACCCAACCTGTCCTGGCAGGTACGCACCAAGGATGAGTACACCCTCCTCAAGGCCCTGGGACGCCGACCCATCGACCGGCGTTACCAACATTTTCTCATACCAATAAACGTATCAATCCAACACTGGCTCCTCATGCTGATCTCCTTCACTCTACAACGACAAGGTCCAGGAACAGCTTGTAGACTTGAAGTCCTAAAGCTCGGCGACCAGGCCAGCAAATCAAAACCGCTCATCCTCATCCTTGACTCCCTCTTATACTGCACGGCGAAGCTTAAGCTCGACTTCACCGTGGTGATCAGTGCCTGGTCGACAACCTACGGAAGGCTAGTTTCCTTGAGCAAGACTCTACCTCGGGGTACATCCATGCTCCTATCCCGGAGCAGGCGAAGGGATCAGGGGACTGTGGCCCCCATATGCTCTTTCACATGACACGAGCAGCAAACCACTCATCGGACCCCCAGCTGGGTAATATCGACCAGACTGACTGGGACGCCAAGGCAGCAGAGCTCAAACGTCTCCTACCGAACTTCAAGACCAAAGGAAACGACTGTACTGATTCTTGACTGAGCGAGTCAAACGAAAGAAACGTCCCCCGAAGGGGGAAAACTCGGATGTGGAGCAGGACGACGAAAATGAAAAGAGAATGAAAGGAGAAAAGCAGGGGAAAGCCAGAGCTGGCGCTGGCACTGGCAGTAAGGGAGACGCAGCCCAGAATGCCAACCACCTGGCGGAGTCACATCTGGCTACGACATCTGCAAACCCCTCCACCGCCCTGAACATCCACATTGGACCAGGGATACCCAGCGAGCTTAAGGGCGCCCCAACGACGCAGCAGCTTCAAGGACGAATACATAGCACCCCCCCTTCCTCCTCTCCTGAGAGTAAGGAGACGGAAAAGAAGAGAAGAAGCAGCCATGGCTCACGTTTGCTAGTACGACCCTGAATGATCCTTCCCGATAAGCGGAATGGATCAGGCTTTCATCCTTGGCATGGAGGATGCTCACATATAAGGCTCAGGAGCTCCAAGGGACAGACGTGAGGGTGGCCCAAGCTACTGGTCGTCACTGGTTACTGCCCCTCACGGACCGTACCTGCCCTGCCCTCGCCATTTATTAGCCCTCCATACATATGCATCCCCAAGGACCCCATTTCCGACAGAGGAGAAGACCCTCCAGTTACGTGGCCCTCCATTCCGTGGACAGCAATCCGGGCGTGGGGATATAGCTCAAGAGCAATCTATGACCATAGATATGAACAACTGCAAGTCGCGATCGACCACCAGAGGCTGAGGGGACGCAACATGACATCAAGCATCATTGTGATAGCAATAGGTTCAAAAGGATATATCTCCGAAAAAACGTACAATTAACTCCGCTTTGTCCTATCGAAAGCTGTAATACATGACATTACCAGCGGGATGACCAAGATTTGCCACGACACATTCCTCCAGGCTTGGAAATTCATTCACAGTGCAGACGCCACGAGGTAAACACCGACAGAGTTTACCAGGGTCATCCCAACAGGTTCAACGAAGAGACTGTGTCTCCAGTCCCACCGGACAAGTCTGGGCAGGAATCATCGCACGCCTAGCGGTCTCGGGGTTGTCGGGTCGGACAAGTCCGGGACAAGGGAAAACCTCTGGTCGAGACTGCCAGCCAGTGAGTCTTCCGACCCCCGTGACTAACATCTCAGTCTGTGGAATCTTCCACCGTTTTGTGTCTTTCACCCAGGCCAGGGCTCTACACTCTATACCAGCTGCAGGGACCTTGCCTCGTGCCAAGTTTGCACTCTATACCACCGACCTCAAAATCAAGGCACTCGACTCTCGTGCTAAATTTGAATTGTCTCCCTGTCGTTAAAGACTATTTTCTTTCTTCAAATTTTTTCAAACCTGCTCCAACTCCACTTGGACGAATCAGGCTTATCCTTGTCCCTTTCCCGTCGTGCCACCAGCCTAGATTTTTCACGGCTCCCGCCCCCCTTCGACACCCAGTATTGTTAAAGGATTCTTCGGCTCTTGGCCCCCCCCCCCCCCCCCCTTCAGCACCCAGTACCGATACCTGGTCCTCCGGTCGTTCAAGCTCTTTCAGCCTACGACGAAGCCTCCCCTCACTTTCTCTCCCTCCTGGTGTAGCGGCTTTGCAGTCCAGGGAACCCGCTGGTGATTTACGACCAGGAGATCGCGAGTAGGACCAGAGACGACTCTTCCCGGTGTTAGAATAATTCATCGTTCCGGGTCTCGCAATCATGTGTGTGTGTGTGTGTGGCGCGCCGCTACTTGGACCAGTCTACGATGAAGCCCCTCCCGGAACATCCCAGCACAGGATGGGACTTGATGAAGATTTACGACCAGGAGAACGTCAGCAGGACCAGAGACGACCCTTCTCGGTGGCACCCCGCTACTTGGACCAGTCTACGATGAAGCCCCTCCCGGAACGTCCCAGCCCACGATGGGATCCGATGAAGTTTTAGGAGCAAGAGACCAGAGACGACCCTTCCAGGTGTTAGAACATTGTACAGTTCCGGTTTTTCTTTTATCTTCCCTTCTACCCTCCCTTTCCCTCTCTCATATCTGTTCCTCATGCTTTCTCCTACATACCACGTCGTGTATCCCATGACCGAGAGGTAGGATACGCACAGATCCTAGCGAGCAGCCACGCCTTGGGCCAGACGCTTCCACTTCCCCAAATACTCGGGCCTTGTGCCTCGATATCCCTGAGGTTGTCGGTTAAGATACGGATCCCATGCTCCCACTACGGGTTTGGGTAGGAGTACTATCTCTCCTATTGACCATCAACTTTGCAACGAAAAAAATGACCTACGATTGCATTGTCGACCTGCCGCTCACCTACTTCGACGATAGTAACATCACTGTCTACTACACGGACGAAGGAGATGAACTGTTTTTGGGTTCATTCTTTAACACTAACCACTATATGGGACAAGCAGTGTGTGTAACGAAGTTCGACGGAATAGTTTAGATCGACGACGCCGCTACCCGCGACTACCTTCAACGAGAATTAGGGATTCTTTCTCATGCGAATTCCATTGGATACGTTATGAAAACGTCCCGTGGCATCTAGCCCAGTGTTTTCTTATGACTATTGCCAGCGAAACCGGACGACCTTCAAGCAAGAAAATTCATATGGTACACCACCCGCCCCATATTGTCTCATGTTCGACGGATATCATCAACCCGTACTCCCGAGACAAACGTCTCAGTGGCTACCCATACGGAACCCCACTTATCCGTATGCTACCGTCACGCCACGCTCAACGACACTTCAACGTTTGGCGCACAGGCGTTAAGTATAACACCCTTCAACACGAAGGCCACCTCGAACACCGGTGGATCAACCTCAAGGAGTTCAGAACAGAAGAGAAGCTCGACCGTTTCTAAAACAGGCTACAAATGAGTACCCAAGACCTCGTGTACGAGCGATTGCTTATCCCAGAGCCTGATACCTCCCATGTATTTACACTCTCTCCAGGAGAGACACGGAGACACTACCGAATCGGACATCCACACACCTACAGTATCCATGCTGGATTCGACGTTCAAGCATCGTCATCACACCCTTACGAGATAGTGTATTCCCCTGAGAAGTACGATGATCAACCTGATTCTTCGTCAAGTTCAAGTTCCTCATCCAGTTCGTCATCTAGCTCGAGTTCATCGTCAGGAACAATAGCCACTGCTCAGCCTCAATCAGCCCCAGCGCCGGTACCACCGGCCCCAGCATAGCCACCGTTGGCATAAATTGAGCCTCCTTCAACCCTGGCTCATCTACCAGCGGCTACTGGTTCTGACGCACCGGCCGCACCGTTGCCACAGGTAACTCGTGCCTATCCTGTTCGACCACAGCCATTTTTTGGCTGAAAGCCCAATGAGAACGAGAAGCATCACGACGATGACGACTCAAAGGACGGTGGAAAAGGCCCCTCGTCGTCTTCGTCAAGCGGATCCTCGTCAAGCGGTTCATCGTCAAGCAGTTTGCCGTCAACGCCAACTAAGACCCAGACATCTGCGACTTCTCCTCCTCACTCAACGACGCGACGTTCGCAACACCCTCGGATCAAGGAAAGTGTGAACTTTGCGGATTGCCCAAAAGCAACCATTCCTCTGTCACCTAGCCACATTCCCTCTTCCGATCATCGAGCCGCACTTTCAAGACGACGAATTCTCGATCATAAATCTCGGAGTTGCCGCCAATTCAATATGCTCGCTCGGCCTGGCACTGGCCTAACTCACAGTTTGGGCAATACGCAAAGTCTAGCTTGACAACTAAATCTGGGGCATTCTCCAGACTCCAAACAATTGAGGCTGCCCGCTTCTCTGACGCTTCAGACCGACATCGGCCCGCCGTTTCCACACACAGGCTCCTTCATGGAAGACTTCGCGCAGACATGCCCCGATCATCGCATGCTCTTTTGCACGGCATTAACAGTCCAGGGACCCCATCCTACTCCGTGGTTCTTCATCTCTGAAAAACTTTGCCGCGACTTCCTAACCAAGCGAGCGGAACAAAAAGCGTCCCCCTGAAGCAGTCAACCCAAGCCTCACCAAACCCCAACAAGACCAACTCTGGGCACTCATCCGCGAATTCGACCACATCTTTCAAGACAATGCATGCATCTTCAAACATACTGTCGTGTCCCTTCGACTCAAACCGAATGCCAAATCAGTTGCAGTGCAATGCCCGCGCTGGACTCCGGCAGTGGGCGAATATCTTTCTAGCTAGGCTAGGGACTTCCTCAGCGCCTGCTCATGGAGCTACGAATCCTCTCAATGCGCATGGGCGAGCCGCAGTTGCCAGGTCGGGAAATTCGAGGATATCGCGAAAGAGGTCATCCGAGACATTCGGAACGTTTACGACTACCGCATGCCCAATGACAACCTTCACCTCCCAGTCACAGGTCTTCCAAACCCTGATCATTACCGATCGCGAGAACGATTCGCCGGCTGGCACTATCTCAGCTCCATCGACATGGTAGACGGCTTCTCCCATCTTCGCCTGAACCCGGACGATGATAGCCGAGATGTTTTAGCCGTGTGGACCCCTCAAGGTCTTTTGGTCCCCAACTTTATGTCTCAAGGTGTACATCGTGCCCCCGGCGATTTCCAGCGTGCGATCGAGAAGTCATTCCAACCACTCCTCTTTTGGATTAAGCCGCCCCCAGCTATTTCTACTGCAGGCGCCTATATCGACGACGTTACCGCTGGTGCAAACGACTTTCAAACACACCTGAACCAAATTCGTAGTATATTTTCAAGTGTGGATACCTCAGGCCTTCATGGATCGGCGCGCAAACTCCGCTTGGGATACCATGAACTGACAATACTCGGCAAGTGTAGTAAGAAAGGTATCGCCGCTGACACAGCGAAGATCGACGCCATCCTCCGAATGGCTGATCTCTCCAATTTGTTTGAAATACGATCCGTTCTGGATATGACCAACTTCATACAGGCACACATCCCCGACTATTCCCGCCTTGTATCACCTCTTACGAACTTGCTCAAGTCCACTCACGCCCGACCAGCAGTCAACCCTACCTCCATCGGGAAGAGCGGAAATGTATGAAGAAGCTCCGCCGCGTGCTTACTACGCTCCCCGTCCTGGCCAAGTACAAGTATTCTCACCATCTTTGCCTTCGGACGGATGCAAGCCAAACAGGCATCGGTGGCGCCCTCCACACTGGTCCTGACCGCGACGCCCCGGTTATCCAATACTTTTCTCTGAAGTTCACAGACACGCAAACCCGCTGGGCGACCTATGTGCGAGAAGCCTATGGCATTATTTACGGAATTCAACAGTGCCGTTACTACATCGATGCCAGCGACCACGAACTCACTATCGCCACCGATCACCGGCCACTCCTGTGGTTATGGCATGCTCGCAGCTGGATGGGTTCTGGAAAATCTTCAGACGATCCGCTTTAAGGTCGAATACCTCCCCGGTAAACAAAATCTCCTTTCGGATGGATTGTCCCGTGTCCCTTGCATAAGCCCAGGCGCCCCGACTCTCATCGGTGAAGCAGAAGCCACCCTACAGCTCCTCGCAACCATTCCACTGCCCAGAGCAGGCTCTAATCTTTGGCTCGCCGTCGAAGGCACACATGCTGCTTTGGAAACGAAACTTAGGTCTCTCTCCTGCCGCATCATCCGCGCCGTCCCAACACTACGAAGCATTCAAACCCCGTGGGATCTAGCTATTGTCATCCACTCCGCTGAACGCTCTCCGGCCGTCGCGCGTGACATGTTCGCCCTTCGTAAGCCATTTGCTCTGCTCATGCCGCAAGACCTCGTCCACTGCGTCCCGGACGATACACTCCCACAGGAGGCAGTCGAGACGTGTCGTAAGATTTTATTTCTTGAAGACAACTTAGTGTGGTTAGTCTTTGGCCTCGGCATGGAACAACAGTATATATACCCCCTTGTCGCTAATTCGCACGCTCCTCGCGTCACGCGCCAACAAATCATGGACGCACAACGTCAAGACACGCCCACTTGATGCACAACCACTCCAAAACACCGACACTCGTCCCCTTCATCAAGAAGCGTTACATTTAGTTCCGTACTGACGGCACGGATATTATGCACGCTGATGTCCTCGCCGCCCTCCGCGACTGCCACTTTTGCTAACTGGTCCACGCCCGCCTCACTCTCAACCACGGCCGCTACTCTTCGCTGAAGTGGAGCAGTCAAGGTTAAGGCATCGGCATCGATCATATGCACGTCGGCATTCCGGGCGTTGTTTTTCAGTATATCCTGACGATCATCGATCTCTTCTCAGGATTTCTTCAATTCATCCCCTGCATCTATACCACAGCCGAAGAAACAGTTGAGATTATCCTCAACCGATGGGCATACATTTTTGGTTTTCCGGAGTCCATCTTCTCCGACTACCACAGCTTGTTTGTAGGTAAATTAGCCAAACGCTTTTACAGTGAAGCCGGCCTCGACTGGCTGACCACCGCACCCTACTCACACCATCAACTCTGCTTCGTGGAATGCAGGCACAAGGCGATCCGCACCACAATTCAATCTCTACCCAATGCAGACAAATCGAACTGGCCTAGCATCATCCCGTCCCTCTCCTTCGCCCAGAACACCTATGTGTCCACGGCTACAGGTACAACCACCTTTGAGGGTATGTTGGCACGCAAACCTCGATGCACACTGAACTTTTTCGATTCCTCAGAGATCATTACTGCCCGCGCCTCCGCCTCAAGCGCCGCTCTCGACGCTTCCTCTACGCTTTCGCTTCAATCTTCAGAAGAGATCGAACTACTACGCCGCGCTCGCGCTGCAGTCACGGCGTATATCAGCACGTACACAGACGTCTCCCGCGCCCGATCTGTTGCTCAGAAGAACAAGGGAAGCCGCAAAGCAGTTAAGGAGTGGAAGGTTGGCGACACCGTCACCATCTACCGCCCTAAATCCTCAAAGCAAGGCATCCCCACCTCGTCTGTTCTTCAGTTCGACGGCCCCTACACGATCTTAGAGCAGGTTAACTCTAACTGCTTTAAACTCCGCCACCTCAAGACCAATAGGATATTGAAACGGATCGACCGTTCACACCTCTCTCCGTACACTGCCCCCACTGATGGCGTCGCCCCGCTCAACCCGTTGCAGTGGACGACTATGATGACGACATTTTCAACCACACCACTGGTGAAGTGGTTGCTTTCATCGACCGTAACCAAGTCAAACTTGGCACTGTTTTGGACGAGGATCCGGAAGACGAGGAGGATGACCTCGTGGTCCATCAGCTTGGCATCACTTCGGACACTAACCCTCTCTTCCGCCCCATCTACGAAGACATAAAGGACAAACCTACCATTCACAGTTGGAGTAAACCCCTGACTTTCTGGAAGCCCCTCCTCTTCGATACCCAACGATCAAGTCGTTCATCGACACATCACATGGCGTCCCTTCAAAAAGATCAAGGACAAAACGCTGACTCTCCGCTTCGAGGTACTCTCATCACCGGCGAATCCTTCCCGTTTCATGTCTTCCAGAAGGGCAAACAAGCTCAGTCCAAAAGGTAGCCACCCCCTATCACTCTCAAGTGGTTTTACCCATCACAATGGCTTCACCCGCCCCCCGCCCAGCGCTTTTCCCACTTGAACCGTCATCGTCCCTAGAAATATTACGCCATGACCGGCGTACCCATGTAAGTCCTTGATCCCCTCTTAATATGATTGCAGGTCAACGATTATTCTCACCGAACTTGAACCCCTCAGTGCTTATATCGGCACGGCACACTTGGTGCTTCATTGGTTCATCTTGGCTATGAGATACCAGGCCACCTAATTTTCCACGGCTTGACATCGCCTCCCGATATCAACGCTCGCTACTGCGCCTCAATTGTCCCAGTCCCGCTGCAGATCATGGATATCTGGCCACGGCTGATCATCGCCCGCATTGCGCCAACATAGACGCATCCTTCTTCTACTCTCCCATGGTTTAAGAGACTCACCCACCTCTCTTTTTCCTTTTAAACATTTTTTTAGTGAGACAACATACTTCGTTTGTTAATCACTCATTCTGTACGCAACTCAACTCAACCGTTAGGTCTGGGGGGGTGGGGGGGGAGCTATCAGACTGAGCACCTTAACGACAGGCCAAAACCTTTACCGTTGATAAGACACTCTTTTTGACCGGTTCATTAGATTCTCCTCTACACGACGTTTCGACTTCACTAACTAGTTTTGATTCCGTTCAGAAATGATTTCAAACGATCAGTTCAAAGTTCTTTTTAGCTATTGCAATTTTTCCTGTTTGTATTACCTTTTCCCCCGAATTCGCCGTGAAACCTCTTTTACGGTAAATTTGTGAACAAGGACGGAAAAACACAATATCTAACTTGTCTTCCGTTGCCAGTCATTTTCGCCTTGAGGCTTCCCAAATCGATTTGGGAATTTTCAAGTCCAACAACCCGACACTATCCGTTTATGACTGTTTAACTTGAAGACTCGCGACACTATCCGTTTGAGAACAGGAGACCTCACAATCTACGTTCTACACTTGATCGTACGTTGCACCCAAGCCTGCAATGAGTTCGAAATCATATAAATAAACGAAATGACCTCTCTACTATTTACTTGTATTTCACCTGCTCACTCAGAGTCAGGACTCAAAGCAGCCATAGTGTTCTTATTAAGAGTTCGTTCTATCTGCCTACTTGAAGAGTTGTATACAAACTCATAATCGTCAAAGGTGACGATGTAATAGACTCCTAAGTCTCCACTTTTGCTCGGAACAGAGAGCTAAACCAAACTGGGGCCAGCCCGGCCGGCGGTTAAAAAGCATCATCAGTGATGCAACCACTGCCACCCCAGACCCCCAGACCAGTAATTCATACTTATTGTCACTGTCACTCTGTCTCTACTACAATAAACTCAGTACTAGTACAGTAAATACCAGTTGAGCCCTGTATATCTGTCGGTAGTCACCAGAATCAGTCTTAACTCAGAGTCAGACCCGGCCGTCCTTTAACTGAGTCGGATGCTGGCCCCTGACAAATGATTAGGAATCACTGCCAAGTTGCATTACGTTTCCTAGACCAGGCTTTGAAAAAAAAAAAGAGGATCCGGGCAACTAAACGCTTCGGGCATTTAGATTATTATATGGCCAGCTTCCTACCTGCAATATATTGATATTCTATTGCTGTTGACATTCAAGACAACAACAAAAATTAGTTTTTCATTTTTGTGTCAGATTTTCATTTTTGTGACAGTTTTTCATTTTTGTGACAAAAATTCAAATTTTCAAATTTAACTGTAACATTTCGCGAAAATTTACGATATTTTGCGGACGAATATAGTCGTTAATTTGAAAAATTCAAATTTTCACCCAAAATCAAAATTCCAACCAAAACTGAAATTCCAACCAAAACAGAAAAATCAATTTTTTTTGTTGTCTTGAATGTCAACAGCAATATTACTGACGACATTCAAGAGAAAAAAAATAATAGTTTTTCGATTTTGGTTGAAATTTTAATTTTGTGTCAGTTTTTCATTTTTGTGTCAAAAATTCAAATTTTCCAATTTAACTGTAACATTTCGCGAAAATTTACGATATTTTGCGGACGAATATAGCAGTTAATTTGAAAAATTCAAATTTCCAACCAAAATGGAAATTCCAACCAAAATTAAAATTCCAACCAAAATCGAAAAACTTTTTTTTTTTCTCTTGAATGCAGTCAGTAATACTATTTGAGCCTTCACATGTTTCATCCTTTCCTCATATGTCTCCTCGTGCTTTCTTTGCTTGTTTGCCTGCGTCTGTTTTTCCTTTGCTATTGCTTTTGTTTTGATTAGCCTATATTTTTCTCTGTTTGCTCTAAGAGTCTTTTCTACTAGGACTAATTTTATTATTGAGTTTACTACAAGTTCAACACACTAATGATTAAAATTCTAAGTTGAAAAAAAACACAAAAAAAAATGAAAAAAAACAGAAAAAAAAACTTCGGAAACTTTCCGATTAAAAAAAAAAAAAAAAAAAAAAAGCATGGCAAGCGTTCTTCAATTACTAAAGTTGAACTTCAGACTCAGCTGAGCCGTCACATCAGTGCGGGAAGAAAAAAATTAACAATTAGACTTGAAACTTGAAAAAAATAAATTAATTTTCACTAAGACGGATCTCAGACTGAGGCGGCTTTGCTCAGGCTTCAATGCGCTTGGCGATGCACATCGTAATAATTTACCGGTAGGTTGGCGTGACCAGGCGGGGATGAATCAGAGTCAGATGACAATCTTAAAATTGAAGTTGTGCTACTGTGTAGCTGAGTCTCATGCTTCCCACTTACTCATGCCACTGGCAAGTATTCTCATATTGAAATCTTAGTGTTCCAAGTATGTAAAAACACTGTGGCCACTGATCCAGTGTGATATTAACTCAAATATATACCTTTTCCACTGAAAGACTTGTATTAACGACTTGAAATCAGTGAAGAGCGCTTGCTTTTCGTTGCAGTGAGCTGAAAAGGAAGCATGTAAGTAGGCGAACATAAGTAAATTGAGAAGGAGGGGAAGACAAGGGAACAGAGAGGGAGAAGGGAACAGGTCGGAAAAGGAAATAATTGGAGAAACAGAGAGGGGAAAATGATGTGATAAGACTTGAAATGGGGAGAACTTGAAGGAGAAAATGGAGAGTGCCAAGGGAAAGTGAAGAAAACAAGGAGGGAAGACAGGGGGGCGAAGAGATGTTGGAAAGAACAATGGAAGCAAGGCAAATGAAACGGTACAGCATGAGCAGAAGCCGCGGAGAGGGTAGCAGCGCGGTGACAGTATGTACACGCAAGGTACGAACACGTATTGGAATGAAATCCCGAGGGCTGAGCGTCATGTGGTCAGCTGAAGCCTCCTGGTGAGAGCACTTGATATTTTCTTTCTCAAATGCTTGCCCTGCGGGCCAAAACGCCTCTTATCCAGTGCAGGACGCTCAAAAGTCTTTTTTGTTGTGCAGAAGGTTCGCTATTTGCTGCAGCAGCATGCCACAAAAGGCCTGCAACACCGGGGAGCTTCGTTTCTCCCTGATAGAGGAGCAAGCAAAGACATCCTCAGCGCCGAAGAGCACGTGCAGGACCACGGAGTAAGATTTGGATGTTTTATCACTCATACCCCCCATATTTATCCTTGTAATCGCTAGTCTATTACGCTCCATTGCGCTGAGTGTCCCGCCTTCGCTGAGCTCTTGTTGCGTAGCAAAGCCTTGCAGACTCGTCTCAACGTACGGGGCGTCCTTGGCGTTGTGTTGGAGGGTGAAATTGTAATTGGCCTGGCAGTTGAGCTTGGCCTGCGACACGCCGTTCACCTCCCAGCGCGCATCTAAGGCATCATAGCCGATGTTTTGTTTCTTTGACTGGTCGTCGTTCGCATGCTACACCACAGAGCATTTGAACTTCTCCCTGCCGTCTGGCGGTGGCTCTCCACAGAGGAGGTCCATAAACCGCTTCAAATCAGCAGGCGTGATGCTGAAGCCTTTCATCAGCCCACCCTCCAGATACTTGGCAGAAAGCGAAAGCAACAGAACGAGCGCACACTGCACGAACTTGCTGGCCCCACGCACTTCTTTGAACTCCTGGATGAGTCTTTGTACTTCTGGCCTGCTAGAACCCTTTTCTCCGTGCAGCCAGAGTGTATAGACAGTGAGCATGTCTGACAAGTAGAGCTGGTTGCGGGTGGAAACCTCTGCAAAGGGCGACCTCCGCAAAGGGCGACTGGATCATTCCCACCAGATACGAGCGAGAGCTGGCTGGAAAGATGTCACAGAAAGGGAAGCTCCATTACCCTAGCCAACTTTTCTTGGTACCTGGGAATGTGTAAGATCATGATGGCGAGGGCGCTTTGCGCACTACCCCAGGCGAACTTATCGTCCGCGATGACTCCCACCTGCTTAAGAATCGCCGGCAAGGTCTTAAACCACGAGTCGGACTTGATCGCCTCCGTACAGATTTCTTTGACCGGCGTGCGAGAATAGAGCATGCGACTGAGTTTGTTGGAGATCCAGCAGCGCGCTCTGATAGACGCGCTTTCTGGGCCAGAGCCATACGATGTGACTGACTGCAAGTGATAGTACAGGTCTGAGAACTTGACCATCTTCTGGATGATGTCGGGGTCCTTCTGGTCCAGGGAGATGATATCTGCCAGTATGTACTGTATGCCAGGAAAAGAACTGGCCTTCTTCACCACGCGCGCCATGTTCGGGGAGTTCTCATGGTCCGAGCCCACATCCCAACGCCAGGAGGCGATGGCTACGTTGCTGGAGCCGGGGCCCACCAGCACATCCGCCATGTCCCACTCCTTCAGCGGCAGTTTCTCCCAGTCTGCTTTACTCTGCTTCGTGCATATCACCTTGAAAGACACCCTGTTAGTACTGCGACTGGGTGGCTTGTCTGTGGCTTGTGCAGCTGCAGGCTTGCCTACACAGGCAGGGTGAAGGTCCCACTTGGATGGCTCGCATGTGTAGACTGCCCCCGTACCCAACTGCCCGCACCCGTCGCACTTGTACCTCCCCGAGTACACTTTTTCTTTGTACGTCAAGCTGTGAGCATGCCTGGAGTCGCTCGCCTCCTTCTTCTCCGATCCTGCTTGATCCGAGGACGGAGCGGCCAACTTGCGCGTGGAATATCCCCTATAATTATGTGTGCATATATAATCTACACTACGTTTTGTCTATTTCGTCTATTATTCTGTTATGTCTGTTGTGGATGTTGATGTACGTTAGATCTCCATGAGGTATGTTTATGCTCACCTGTATCGCGCTTGGATTTTTGCAGCGGCTGCGTGTTCAGGGGCTGGCTTAGCCTTGGCTTCCTCCTTCTTCTCCTTGGCAGCCGCAGCAGGGGAAGGGGCACCCGGTGCCTCTATGGGGCTGCTGCTGGCTCTCGCCGCT
This sequence comes from Paulinella micropora, assembly GCA_019918135.1. NCBI lineage: Eukaryota > Cercozoa > Imbricatea > Euglyphida > Paulinellidae > Paulinella > Paulinella micropora. Next base: position 272,483 of record WBZZ01002886.1, read on the forward strand.
TGGCACAGTTAGGATGCAAGTCATACTTGCACGGTGCGCAATGGTACACCGGCCCAGTGCCCATTCGCCGGCAGCCGTTGCACACGTACTTGCCATTATAGACTTGTGTCATGTAAGTGAGAAGATGATTGTGCCCATCGTACTCCAAATGAGATGCAGGCGATTCCTGCACTTGCGCTTTGGCCGCACTGCGAGCTTGTTTTCCTCTGGCTAGCGCTTGAATGGTAGTGGCCGCAGCACTGGCCAGCTTGTTTTCCTCACTTGCGGTGGCAGACGTCGCACCACCAGGCTGAGTGGTACTAGCAGCAGCCTCTTTTGCGCAGTGAGCATGCAGATCATACCCGCAAGCGCCACAGTGGTAGACAGGCCCTTGCCCATATGCCCTACACGCGTCGCAGGACCAGTAGCCTGAGTACACCAACGGCGTCCATTGCAGAGCGTGCGGGTGAATCGTCACAGAAATGGTTGGCGTAATGTCCGAAACAGACGTTGATATGCTTGAACTGTTTTCATCTAGCTTAGCGATAGCCTCTTCGTGTCCTTGTGCTGCAGCCGACTTGTAGAGCTCCACAGCTTTCGCACTGTCCTTCTCTAACCCATCTCCGTTTTCGTAGCAGCTTCCAAGTGCAAACTGTGCCCTTGGAAAACCTTGTGCCGCAGCCAACTTGTAAAACTTCACTGCTTTGGCCAGATCCTTCTCTAGTCCATCACCATTTTGGTAGCATCTCCCTAAGAAATACTGTGCATCTTGAAATTTTTGCTCCGCGGCCATCTTGTACATCTCCGCAGCTTTTGCCAGATCCTTCTCTACGCCATCTCCATTTCTGAAGCAATGCCCTAAGAAGCACTGTGACTCGGTATGACCTTGCGCCGCAGCCAACTTGTACAGCTGCGCAGCTTTGTTCATGTCTTTCTCAACACCATCTCCTTCTTGGTAGCACTGACCCAGTATAAACTGTGTATTTGAATATCCTTGTGCCGCAGATAACTGGTACATCTCCGCAGCTTTTGCCAGATCCTTCTCTACGCCATCTCCATTTCTGAAGCAAAGCCCTAAGCAGCACTGTGCACCGGTATGACCTTGCGCCGCAGCCAACTTGTACAGCTGCGCAGCTTTGGTCATGTCATTCTCAACACCATCTCCTTTTTGGTAGCACTGACCCAGTATAAACTGTGCATTTGAATATCCTTGCGCCGCAGATAAGTGGTACAGCTCCACGGCTTTGGCCATGCCCTTTTCTAATTCATCACCTTCACGGTAAATGTTTCCTAGGTTGCACTGCGCAGCTTCATGACCTTGGCCGCAGCCAACTGGCACAGCTCCAAGACTTTGGCATTGCTCTTCTCTACACCGTTTCCATAGCAGTAACATACAGCTAAGTTCGATTGAGCACGCACATCTCCCTGTTCTGCGGCCTGCTCGAACAGCTCCACGGCCTTTTTGTAATCTTGTTCCAAGCCTCCCTTACCCCAATAGAAACACCATCCAAGACCCGCCTGCGCAGAGGTGTTGCCTTGTACAACAGCCAGCTCATACAGTTTTCTGGCCTCAGCCCAATCAATCTGCAATCCACCTTTTCCATACTCGTAAAAATCCCCCAGTTTCGCCTGCCCTGTTGCATCGCCTTGATTGGCGGCCTGTCGGAATAGAGCCAAGGCCTTTTTCTCGTCCACCTTCACGCCTCCTTTGCCGGTGGCATAGAACAGCCCCAAATTAGCCTGCCCAGTTGCACTGCCTTGCTCCGCCGCCGCTTCAAAGAGCACCCTCGCCTTGCTCTCGTCCCTTGGCAAGCCGCCCTTGCCGGTCTGGTAGAAGAAGACCAAGTTAGCCTGCGCGTCTGCGTGCCTTTGATCCACCGCGGCTTGCAACAGAGCTGCGGCTTTCTTTTCGTCTCTGCTAACACCTGTGCCTTTGCGGTAGCAGAGTGCCACGAAACTGCGCCTCTGCGTAGCCTTGATCCGCCGCCTCTTGCAAAAGCTCGATTGCTCGTGCTTCGTCCTTGGCCACGTCGTCGCTACTGTACAAGTATTTGAGTGCCTGCTGGTAGGTGCCTGCCGCAGCCTCCAGCCTGGAGCGAGCCTCCTTTCCGAGGCTAGCAGAGTCCGCAGAATGCATTTGTTGCTTGCTTGCAGCGATCAACACACGACCCAGCACTTTCTCCACAAAAGCGTCATAGTAGTCCCGACTCACGTCAATGATTTGGTGGTCACCTAGTGCAGGGTCGTAGTGACTCAACGCAGCAAAAGATAGCTGCCCATGGCGTTCATCCGTCTCTCTCACAGTGATGATGGTCTTCCCCAGCTTTCTCGCGACCATGAGCTCAAACAAACACCACGGGCGGTTGAAGTACGACTGTGTGCCGTAAATAACAAAGGCAGCCGAGCCAGCAATGCCCTCCACCATGCCTGTCGAATCCAGTCGCCCTGCCTCTTTGTCGTACCAGACGCTAAAGTTTTTGTCTTTAAGGTATCTTCCCAGAGCCCGACACGCATCTGCCGCCTCTTTTTGTACGTGGGACAGGAAGCATTTCCACTTGGCGGGTGCAGGCTCTCTCATGCATTTGTTCAGGGATTCTCTTGCGAGCTCACTCGCGAAGAGTTTCTCTGCTTCTAAAACTTGATGAGCGTTGTCCTGGAAGGAGAGGCTACGAGGCGCGCTTACAGAGGCACGCTGATGGCCGCTGGAGAGACTGTTTATAATTTGCCCGAGCTGATGTTTTACCTGCAGCAGTTCTGCTCTGATCTGAGCTATATCAGACTTTCACTCCAGATGCTCATGTATTCGCTTGATCGGGCCAGTGTGTTGTGGAGCGCATGCATTCGTCAAGGCAGTTCCAATCTGCATTACATTACATTACATTGCATTGCATTACATTCCTTCACATTTCTTTACATTCCTTCACATTCCTTCACATTACATTACATTACATTACATTACATCACATTACTTTACATGACTTTACATTACATTACTTTACATTCTGGTTGTCTTCGCTGAAGCCTTGCCCGCAAGCTTCACACTCCTTGACTTTTGTGGACATATAATATTATCGCTCCCTTGCAGTCTGTTGGGTAGGAAACCAATCTACAGACAGTACAGACAGGACGGACAGGACAGACAGGACAGACAGCACAGACAGGACAGACCGTAGAGACAATACAGACAGTACAGACCGAACAGATAGCTGCAGGACAGACAGGACAGAGTCTAGCGCAGCAGCACAGACAGCACAGGACAGCACAGGACAGTTAGGACAGATAGTACAGACAGCAACTCAGTACAGAATACAGACAGTACAGACAGGACAAACAGGACAGACAGCACAGACAGGACAGACGGACAGACAAGACAGACAAGACAGACAGTACAGATAGCAACTCAGACAGTACAGACAGCACAGACAGCACAGACTGCACAGACTGCACAGACAGCACAGACAGTACAGACAGCACAGACAGTACAGACAGTACAGAACAGACAGCACAGACAGTACAGACACTAGAGACAGTACAGACAGTACAGACAGTACAGACAGCACAGACAGTACAGACAGCACAGACAGCACAGACAGTACAGACAGTACAGACAGCACAGACAGCACAGACAGTACAGACAGTACAGACAGCACAGACAGTACAGACAGTACAGACAGCACAGACAGCACAGACAGTACAGACAGTACAGACAGCACAGACAGTACAGACAGTATAGACAGTACAGACAGCACAGACAGCACGGACAGTACAGACAGCACAGACAGTACAGACACTAGAGACAGTACAGACAGTACAGACAGCACAGACAGCACAGACAGTACAGACAGCACAGACAGTACAGACAGTACAGACAGCACAGACAGTACAGACAGCACAGACAGTACAAACACTAGAGACAGTACAGAGTACAGACAGCACACAGACAGCACAGACAATACAGACAGCACAGACAGCACAGACAGTACAGACAGCACAGACAGCACAGACACTGTGCTGTCTGTACTGTCTCTAGACATCACTACAGACAGGCTCAGCGCTCACAGTTCAAAGATCCTTCACCTCTTCTTTTTGTTTCTAATCTAATTGAAGCCAAACCATCCTGCACATCATCGTGCTGCAACAGGGATTGCTTCGTCAACTGCAGTCCGTGCAAAAATAAAGCAAGAATAAAACTCTCTGTGGTTTGCGTAAAGCAAAGTAAAGTAATGTAATGTAATGTAATGTAATGTAATGTAATGTAATGTAATGTAAAATAATGAAATGCAATGAAATGCAATGTAATGTAATGTAATGCAATGCAATGTAATGTAATGTAATGCAATGCAATGCAATTTAATGTAACGTAACGTTATGTAACGTAATGTAATGTAAGTAATGTAATGCAATGCAATGTAATGTAATGTAATGTAATGTAATTTACTGTAATGTAATGTAATTTAAGAACTATATGTCATAATATAATACAACAGTATAATATATATAATATGACATAAGAAGTTCACAATAACTTAAGGGTACCCTTAAAATATTAAATCTTGCATCACATCATGGTACTTAGCACAGGTTTTGAGCTGTCGGACTTGCTCGTCCGAGGCACACAAATAACCACAGAGAGAGCGGGCTAATCCATGGTCGGAAACAAACCTTCCATGATTCCCGGATGTCCAAAAAATGTTCGACTTCAGCACCCAACACCAAGAACAAGTCACTCGCACAGAAAAATTTCCACCATGAAATTATACTGAAATCTGCTGCCTCAGGCTAATAATTAGCCTATGGATTTGCATGTGGTGAAGAGAGTGAAGAGAGATCATTGCTAACATCTGCCCTCTGATTCTGCGCTAAGGTTGTCACATTACTACATCCAACGAAAAGGTTAGTGGCACCAATGTCCAAAACAAGTGCTTAGTCCTGCTTCTGGTTTGTCTTCTACTATTTTAGTTTCCGTAAAGGGAACTGCTTTCCTATTAAACTACCACTTCATCACTACTAGGCCTAGGCCTTCGGTTTAATGAAGTTAACAATTTAACCTCTGGTCGATCCATACAAATCGTTAGCTCAAGAGCTATTGATTTAACAAGATGGTGACCTACGTCTCAAGTTATTAAAGGTAATGAGAAATTATTAAAATATTAAAGTATTAAAATAAAATGACTTAGATTAAAAATATTAAAATAAAATAATAATAATAATAATTACTACTACTACTACTACTACTACTACTACTACTACTACTACTACTACTACTACTACTACTAGGCCTAGGCCTTCGGTTTAATGAAGTTAACAATTTAACCTCTGGTCTATCCATACAAATCGTTAGCTCAAGAGCTATTGATTCAACTAGATGGTGACCTACGTCTCAAGTTATTAAAGGTAATGAGAAATTATCAAAATATTAAAGTATTAAAATAAAATGACTTAGATTAAAAATATTAAAATAAAATAAAATAATAATAATAATAATATAATAATAATAAAATAGTAATAACAATAATAATAAATATATATGGAATTAACAAATATATATATATATATATATATATTAATATATATATATATATATATATATATAAATAAATATATATATATATATGTATATATTAGATTAATCTTTTATGAAGTCAAAGTAAAGTTCTAGTTCAGTGAGGAACGAGAAAAAAAAAAAAAAAAAAAAAAAAAAAAAAAAAAAAAAAAAAAAAAAAAAAAAAAAAAACGGAAATATATATAATAATATAATATATATATATATATATGTATATATATGTTGAAAGAGTTATATTCTCACTCAGTACTATATATTATATATATACATAAATATATATAATATATATATTTATATATATATGGTGAAAGTGTTATATTCTCACTCAGTACTATATATAACGGTGGCACTCGCAAAAGCTGGTAGACACGAGGTGACTCCCCAAGGGGGTTTGGCCAACCACACTCCGGCTTAGGATGTGATCAACGCTGAACTTGTCCCACACTCAGGTATCATCTGATGATGAGGTGTCCAACGCCCTCTTTAGGCCCGTAGGCAGTGTCAGGATTCTTGCATCCTTAAACTACTACTACTACTACTACTACTAGGCCTACTACTACTACTACTACTACTACTACTACTACTACTACTACTACTACTACTACTACTACTACTACTACTACTACTACTAGGCCTAGGCCTTCGGTTTAATGAAGTTAACATTTAACCTCTGGTCGATCCATACAAATCGTTAGCTCAAGAGCTATTGATTTAACTAGATGGTGACCTACGTCTCAAGTTATTAAAGGTAATGAGAAATTATTAAAATATTAAAGTATTAAAATAAAATGACTTAGATTAAAAATATTAAAATAAAATAATAATAATAATAATAATAATAATAGTAATAATAATAATAATAATAATAATAATAATAATAATAATAATAAAATAGTAATAACAATAATAATAAATATATATGGAATTAACAAATATATATATATGTATATATTATATATATATATATATACAGACAGCACAGACAGCACAGACAGTACAGACAGCACAGACAGTACAGACAGTACAGACAGCACAGACAGTACAGACAGCACAGACAGTACAAACACTAGAGACAGTACAGAGAGTACAGACAGCACACAGACAGCACAGACAGTACAGACAGCACAGACAGCACAGACAGTACAGACAGCACAGACAGCACAGACAGTACAGACAGCACAGACAGCACAGACACTGTGCTGTCTGTACTGTCTCTAGACATCACTACAGACAGGCTCAGCGCTCACAGTTCAAAGATCCTTCACCTCTTCTTTTTGTTTCTAATCTAATTGAAGCCAAACCATCCTGCACATCATCGTGCTGCAACAGGGATTGCTTCGTCAACTGCAGTCCGTGCAAAAATAAAGCAAGAATAAAACTCTCTGTGGTTTGCGTAAAGCAAAGTAAAGTAAAGTAATGTAATGTAATGTAATGTAATGTAATGTAATGTAATGTAAAATAATGAAATGCAATGTAATGTAATGTAATGTAATGTAATGTAATGTAATGTAATGTAATGCAATGCAATGCAATTTAATGTAACGTAACGTTATGTAACGTAATGTAATGTAAGTAATGTAATGCAATGCAATGTAATGTAATGTAATGTAATGTAATGTAATGTAATGTAATTTACTGTAATGTAATGTAATTTAAGAACTATATGTCATAATATAATACAACAGTATAATATATATAATATGACATAAGAAGTTCACAATAACTTAAGGGTACCCTTAAAATATTAAATCTTGCATCACATCATGGTACTTGGCACAGCAGTTTTTGAGCTGTCGGACTTGCTCGTCCGATGCACACAAATACCCACAGAGAGAGCGGGCTAATCCATGGTCGGAAACAAACCTTCCATAATTCCCGGATGTCCAAAAAATGTTACGACTTTGCATATTGCAAACTTCAGCACCAAACACCAAGAACAAGTCACTCGCACAGAAAAATTTCCACCATGAAATTATACTGAAATCTGCTGCCTCAGGCTAATAATTAGCCTATGGATTTGCATGTGGTGAAGAGAGTGAAGAGAGATCATTGCTAACATCTGGGTCCCTCTGATTCTGCGCTAAGGTTGTCACATTACTGTCACATCCAACGAAAAGGTTAGTGGCACCAATGTCCAAAACAAGTGCTTAGTCCTGCTTCTGGTTTGTCTTCTACTATTTTAGTTTCCGTAAAGGGAACTGCTTTCCTATTAAACTACCACTTCATCACTACTAGGCCTAGGCCTTCGGTTTAATGAAGTTAACAATTTAACCTCTGGTCGATCCATACAAATCGTTAGCTCAAGAGCTATTGATTTAACAAGATGGTGACCTACGTCTCAAGTTATTAAAGGTAATGAGAAATTATTAAAATATTAAAGTATTAAAATAAAATGACTTAGATTAAAAATATTAAAATAAAATAATAATAATAATAATTACTACTACTACTACTACTACTACTACTACTACTACTACTACTACTACTACTACTACTACTACTACTACTGCTACTACTACTACTACTACTACTAGGCCTAGGCCTTCGGTTTAATGAAGTTAACATTTAACCTCTGGTCGATCCATACAAATCGTTAGCTCAAGAGCTATTGATTTAACTAGATGGTGACCTACGTCTCAAGTTATTAAAGGTAATGAGAAATTATTAAAATATTAAAGTATTAAAATAAAATGACTTAGATTAAAAATATTAAAATAAAATAATAATAATAATAATAATAATAATAATAATAATAATAATAAAATAGTAATAACAATAATAATAAATATATATGGAATTAACAAATATATATATATGTATATTATATATATATATATATATATATATAATATATATATATATTAGATTAATCTTTTATGAAGTCAAAGTAAAGTTCTAGTTCAGTGAGGAACGAGAAAAAAAAAAAAAAAAAAAAAAAAAAAAAAAAAAAAAAAAAAAAAAAACGGAAATATATAGAATAATATAATAAATATAATATAATATAATATAATATAATATAATATAATATAATATATATATATATATGTATATATATGTTGAAAGAGTTATATTCTCACTCAGTACTATATATATATATGTTGAAAGTGTTATATTCTCACTCAGTACTATATATAACGGTGGCACTCGCAAAAGCTGGTAGACACGAGGTGACTCCCAAGGGGGTTTGGCCAACCACACTCCGGCTTAGGATGTGATCAACGCTGAACTTGTCCCACACTCAGGTATCATCTGATGATGAGGTGTCCAACGCCCTCTTTAGGCCCGTAGGCAGTGTCAGAATTCTTGCATCCTTAAGAGATATGCTTTGAGTTCCTTTTTGAATTCTGCTTTGTATGAGATATCTCTTAGGTGCTCTGGCAGCTTATCCCATTGTGCTTGTGCTGCTCTGCTGTATTGACCCGTCGTTGAGTCGTTGTACATGTGTTTCTTTGATGACCGCCCAGTGTTGTAGTTATGAACAGCTGTGATTGGTCGGATATTGTTGTAGTGAAGGGGAAGGAAAGCCTTGAAGGCTGGGTAAATAAGGGAGTGTGCATCCATGCATACGCTGTACTTATACATGTTAAGTATGTTGAGTAAGCGTAGTTTGGCAAAAAGAGGCTTGGTAGGTGTTCTCCATGATTTGAGACATATCAGACGGACTATACGTTTTTGGATGATAATGAGTGGATGTATAATGGTGTTGAGTCATCAGATCCCCATATAGAGATACCATACATAAGTAGGGGGTATACATGTGCATAGTAAAGTTGGAGGAGGATGTGAGTGGGAAGTAGGCTGTTCACATAACGAAACATTTGGACGAATGGTTGAAGGCGGAATATAATAGATTGTATATGTTCACGGAAGGACAGGTTGCTTTGGATGATTGTACCTAATACTTTTACCTTTCGTTCTTGTTGGAGCCTCTTGCCGTCGATAGTCAAGTCGAGCTGCACCTTCTGTTCGTGCTTGTGGAAGATAGTGTAGGTGGTTTTGGTGGGGTTGGGTACTAGGTTATGTCTGTAGAAATAGTGGACAAGGTTCGTTGTATCAGTTTGTGCTTGCTCTTGGAGTTGTTCTTTATTCTTAGCAGCAATGATAAGTGTGGTGTCATCTGCGTATGCAAAGACTGTTCCGTGTGTTAGTGAAAGTATAATATCATTGATGTATAGAATGAAGAGCGTTGTTGAGAGTGTGCTACCTTGCGGGATCCCATGTGTGATCTTGCGTGGATAAGAACGAGCATATTGGGTAAATACTGTTTGGTATCGTTTTGTGAGGTATGATTTAAAAAATGTAGTGGTGTTATCGCTAAAATTTATATTATTTCGTAGTTTATGGATCAGTGTTTCATGATCTATAGTGTCATAGGCTTTCGATAGGTCAATAAATAGAGCATGTACATACCTTCCTGGGCCTTTGAGGTTTTGGATGTGATTTAAGATGGTTTGTGTAGTGATTGTTGTGTTCGAG